>JAJHUR010101803.1:4677-17540 GCA_027495735.1 Lutjanus campechanus | reverse complement strand
AGATGTATTCAGGGAAATCAAGTCACCAATACTTTTTCCAATATCTTTAATGTGCTCAATCGCCACAGTCTGTCTAGACTTTACCCACCACAGCTCTGTAACATTTCTCTAACCACAGGAACCAAAAACAGTTAAGTCATTAGACAGTGCCCCAACATAAATACAGCCCCAGTTCCAAAAAAGCTGGGACGCTGTGTAAAATTTTAATAAAAAACAGAGTACAGTGATTTGCAAATCCTTTGCTACTTGTATTCAGTTGAAGATAAGACAAGATAAAGAATGTTCCGACTGATAAACTTTTCTGTCTTTTGTAAATATATATTCATTGTGAATTTGATACCTTCAACACATTCCAAAAAGTTGGGACGGGCATGTTTACCACTGTGTTACATCAACTTTTCTTTTAGCAACACTCACTAAGTGTTTGGGAACCGAGGACACTCAGTTTTGACATCTTTAAAGCAAAATTCTTTCCCATTCTTGCTTTCTGTACGACTGTACAGCCCAGGAGTCTGTTGTTGTATTTTGCGCTTCATAATGCACCATTTTCAATGTAAGTCTGGACCAGTCTAGCACCTGAACTCTTTTACTGTGAAGCCAGGCTGTTGTAACACATGTGCTTTGTCCACTTTTTTTTTTTTTTACACAGGAAGTTGTAGATGACTACACATTTGAGTGTGAGGTGGGGGGCCAAGCCCAGAGGACTAAGGTGTCCATCTTTCAGTCGATGGGAGACCCGCTGGTGTATGGGAAGATCTACTGTGCTAAAGAACCAAAAGCTGAGGAGGACAGCACAGACCTAAAGCTCATACATCCCCCGTAAGTACAGACAAGACTGTGAGACATGCTGTTTATCCCCGAATGAATCTGAAATGCCACCCGGACTTCACTCTTCTTTGTCTCTCTTGTCTCATTTCACAGCTTCCTCATAGGCTCAAAGATTGATGCTGACCGGTGAGTGGCCATGTTTGCTTTGTGTGGAAAAATACACAGTTATTAGGGATATGCTGTTGGATAGTATGGTATAAATGTTGTGTTATGTCTGTTTCACAGGTTTCTTACTCAGTACAAAGGAGTGTATGAGAGAGATGTGAAGTGTCAGGTGAAGATGTCCCATAACTCAGGCAGCGTGGGACAGGGGCCTCCCTCTCCTAGCAAAGATGAGGTAAGTACTGCTTTGCTTGGGTGTGGAATCTGATTTAGCTGACATGGCTTCATTTTACATGATCTGATATCTAATCTTTTTAATAAGAATTGTCCTGTGCAAATTTAACTTTGATAGTTAGAGTAAAGTATATTTTGCTGAATGAGCACTGTAGCTGTTTTCTAATATGAACTGCTGACGATATCGGAAGAATCGGGTCTGGACAGGAGATTGTCTGTGTCAGCGGTTTCCCCAGCACATACAACCTAAGTTGACCCACCACCAGGCCAAAGCATCTGTTTTTGGTGTCTTTTTTAAAGATGTTTTTTAAAACTCTCTTAGTTGCGGGCATTGCCTGCGATGCCAGGATGACGTGTGTGTCTGTGATGATTTCTATTAATATCTTCGAGATTTTATTATATGGGCATGACAAAAGTATCGATAAGAACCTTAGAATTTAGACTTTGACAGATAGTGAGAGTTTTAGTATTGCATGAATTAAATGAATCTGTTCAGATGCTGCTTCAGGGTCAGCGAGTGTTGATCTTTCGGACTCTGTTGGTTTCTTTTGCATTGGAAGAATGTGACACTGATGAGGAGCTGTGTCATTTGAGGAAGATCAGCTTGAAGAAGTTGTTGCATAAGTCTAATATTTCTCTGTAAATTAGTGCAGGTTGGGGAAATAACACAGCACATCACTCCAATCCAGTCTGAGTCGGGGAGAATGGGGACATGTGCCACAGTGCAACATTGCAGAATGCATTATACTACTATCATATATATATAATAATAGTATATATAGAAAAATATTGAAATAAGACCACAGACTCATAACTCAGAGACTCACCACTGTAACAACTCTGGTCACAGGTGTGAAACCTCCTTCCTTTTTATTCATATGAAACAGAGAAAGGTCATTGTCCCTCCCCACTTACTTTTTGTTAACATTATAACACATTACGTAGGCATATTTTCAAATTTAGCAATGACATAATGTAGCACTGGCTTAATGTCGGGCCAACCCCCATAAAAAATATTGTGGCTGACATACTCTGAGCTTTTTCTTGGGGAAACCTGTAATACTCTATTTGGTTTAGACAAGGAGTGGTGACTGGGTAGAGCGTGCAGGAGGCAGGGCATGACACAAGAGGTACAGTTTTGTTTACAACACATGGATGAGGCTACCGATTAATACACAATGGTGATTCTTTTTGCTTTGAGATCAATACTACATGTACATCTACTCTCTAGTTAGACCAGTCACATTTTCATTGCCGTCTTTATGTAAAGAACCCCTCTTCTTTATCAGTGCTAGGCACATGATAGAAACAACATCAACACACCCGTTCGCTAGGAATTATTTGGACAATGACCTGCTCTGTTCACACATGAGCTCAATCAGATATTACACAGACTTCGTACTATGGACCTGGCAGGGAAAAATCTGTTTAGTGCCTGATTCAGACATTTGCATTCTCACATACAACTTCTACAGATAATGTCTAGATTTTCTATGTTGTTGTGATTTGCAGTCCACCTTGGTGAAAAAGTTACTTTTGTGTTACTGTTGTGGTGCACCATGACTAACAAGCTGGTTGACATGTCATCTGCAGGGTGATGGTATTTCTCCACTGGTCCAGACGTCTGTTTTGGGAAAAGGGGTGAAGCACCGACCCCCTCCCATCAAACTGCCTTCAGGATCAGGCAGCAGCTCCTCAGGTACACTTGACAAAGATTAAACACAAACATGTGGTCTTTCATTAGGGCTGAACAATTAATCAAAATTTTATTGAAATCACAATATGGCCCACTGCATTTTCATATTTCAAGAGGTGCAGTATTTGTTAAAGGTGAAATGAATAGTAACATTTGTTTAAGGTGAGTGGGGCTGCCATCAGTGCTGCAGCCCAGACTAGTGTTAGCCGGTTGCATAAAATCTTAGAGGCGACAGATAACTGGCATTGTGTATGAATGAAATACTGATTAACAGTTTGAACGACAAGTATTTCTGGTGCCGACTAGCGAGGGAGTTGACATTTAATTGTTAGTCGACTAATCGCGCGCGTCCCTAATCCCCACACCAACCAACACAACCACACCATAATCCTTATGTAATGAGAATAATGTAAGAATGATCATTCCCTCTAATATCACAGACCATATTGCAATCGCGATGAAAAAAAATTCAATTTGATATTTTTTTCAAAATATCCAGCCTTACCCTTCCTGAGAGCAGTGTGATAGAAGACAGACACAGAAAGAAGGGGAAACCCTCTGTTGCTATCCGTAGTACTTACTTTTCATCCCAACAAATATTTCATAACTGAAAGAACCAAATTCGCACCTTTTCTCATTGCTTTAGTTGAAAGGAACTCTGGAAATTGTAGGCAGTCACAAACCAAAGTAGACAAGGCAGGTTGGGGTAAAAAAGGAGTGCGACCAAACCTTAAATGGCAACAGAAGAATTCCTGGACTGCATCAAACATTGTAATTTAATTAACTCTAGCAGCAGAAAAGTGTTAGAGGTGGATTTTTCCTTTCATGGCTAGTATAAAAAGTGTAGGGTGATACTGAGGTCAGGTACAGGAGAAGAACTGACCCTTCAACACTTCTGGTCAAGGTAAGCATCAAAACCCAGGCGCAAACCATGTAATGTCTAATCTTTGTTGTTTCAGTTTGTTGTGGAACGCAAAATGTCTGTAAACCAGCTCAGATGAGACTATTAAGTTCTTAAATTATCAGGTTAGAAAGTGATAATCTACGTGGCAGGCTCCATGTAAAATAGCTTCCTAACCAGATCTAATCAATACAACATGTTTGTGATTATGAAAAGGGTGCATTAAATATCTCAACTTCTCTTGTTTTGTTTTTTTATTTAGGTAATCCATATAGTTCACAAACCACCAGTGGTCTACTCAAGTGTCCTACACCCCCTCCAGCCAAAAGCCAGTCTCTGAACAGGAAGCACTCCATGGAGCTGGGCCAGGTGGGCCTGCTGTCGCCTGCCTCGCTCTCCCCGATGGGCTCCACACAGAGTGAGTACAGCTGAGACTGTAGGGCCGCTTGCTTTCATCAGTCACAGTTGTGAGAGTGAGTTGTACTGGAATGTCTTTCATCAGCTCTTCTCAAGCCTCAAGCTTTCCAGATCTGGATTTTTGTTTTTTTTTTGTTTTTTACAAATTCTGAAAAATTAACTTGACAAGGTTACAGGTCTTAAGAAAAGGGAAGAGCACAAAAAAAAGCATGAAACTACACAGATGTACCGTATGTATCCAACACGTCAGGCACATGGAACATTGCATCAATGCAAGCACATTTCCCTGGTGGCATTTCCCTATAGTATTATGTATTCTGACTAAAACCAGCTGTGATGAACATTTTCAGAAAAGGGGCCTGACAAGAGCCTCGTGATTCAAATTTACCGTTAAACTGTTGCTCAGGATGATCAGCTTCCATTTATCCAAGAAGACAAATAAAAATCATCTACTCAAGCACCGTATTGTCATAATGAGTGTATAATTAATGTTAAGCACTTCCACACAAAATATTATGAGTATTACCTGCTGAAAAGTTTCCCTCTTTGTCTTCTTAATTGTTGTCAGTGGGATCTTCAGGACTTGATTTGATTATTTAACCATTCTGCAGGGGATCAGATAGACCTAACGAGCTTTAACTGTGGATAAACTGTGTTGACACACTTGAGCCTCAGAGAATTCCCCTCTTTAGTGTAAAAAAAATTTTTTAATATTTTTTCTTGTTTGTAATAATTTCCTCATTGCAATTCATTGATAGAATGTGAAGTTGCTTTCACACATTTTGGGGGAATGGGTGTTTGTTGGAGTTGTTGCTGTAATGCTTAATTAATTAATTAATTAATAATCATATTGGTTTCTTTAAAGGACCATGCACATTAATTGCTGTAACTGTGTCAGAGTGAGCCAGAGTAGTCCCTGGACAGATGTTACAAAGTCACCCTAATCAACAGAATGTAAGATTAAAATTACAAAGCTATTCATCATATAAGCCTGCAGAACATTCAGAAAAAGGAGAGAGAATATTAATGTTAATAGAAACATCATGTAGCATTATCAAGTACTATTTAAAACGTGCAACATAGGGACTCATAAAACAACACATGCAAAGCAAATAAATCAGGGATAATGATTTTAATAGAAACGTGGACTAACGACAACATTATGCTGCATTGTTAGATACTAAAATATGTAACTCAGATGCACAAACATAAAAGAATGCACGGTATGTAAAATACGTAAATCAGGCTGACACAGCACTGCTACAACAATGAAAGACATTCATGCCGGTGCATGAGCACAGACCGGTGGTAGATAAATAGTGACGAGTGACAGCAGATAGTAAGAGACGTTCAGCACAAACAGACAGATTTACAGTCTTATTGGAGAGTCACATTTTTCAGCGTGTATGCATATGGGGCCCATACGATTATTTAAGCGCCGTTTATGGGTAATGTACTAGAATGCCACCCACAGCTGTGAATAATTCAGACTACTTGTGTGTTTGTCAGACCCTGATGAAGACACACTGGTCTGTTTTTATTGCTGGTGCTGAAGGAATAAATTTATAGTGTTATTTAACAAGAAGACAGAGTATTCTGGTTTTTTCCATGATTGTTTGCACTACTGTTAAGCAAGAGTTTTGTTTTGTTTGTTTTTTCCTCAATTGATTGTCTTTTTTGACCCGCTTCAGGATCGGGGACCCCAAAGCCATCCACCCCAACACCCACCAACACGCCATGCTCAACCCCACACCCCGCCGACTCCCTCTCAGCTCCTCTCTCGGTGACGCCTACCCCTTCAGACTCTCCCATGGTTCAGAGCCAGTCGCAGCCCGCTCTCCTCACTTCCTTTGCCCAGCAGCAGCTGGCCTTAAGCCAGCCCCTGCCCGTCATGACCATTCCCCTGCCCACCATGGGTACGTCCATCACGACAGGAACCACCTCGTCGCAGGTCATGGCCAACCCGGCAGGGCTCAATTTCATCAATGTGGTCAGCTCCGTCTGGTAAGAGAATACATTGTCTCTGATGTCACACTGTTGCTTGTTGGTCGCTGTCAGTTCTCATGACAGTCTTGTTCTGTTTGTGTAGCAGCCCTCAGACATTGATGAGTGGCTCCAACCCCATGCTGGGTCCAGGCCTCAACCTGAGTGGAATCCTGCCACCTGGAGGGTTGATGCCCACCATGCAGTCAGCAGCACAGACTGGTAAGAGATTTCAATGCCATGCCCACTTATATTTTACTGCAGTTGGTTATGAGCCCTGCGGAGCAGGGTGGACACTCTCCTTCGAATGAACCCAGATTGGGCCTCATGCATGAATCGTTCATATGCACAGATTTAATCTTAAATTGTGCTTGTGAGCAATTTAAGAATTTCTGTGGCATTTACGTTTTGTACTTCATAATTGCTCTTAAGTAAGATCAAATTCTCAGAGTGCCCTGGTCTGGACCACACATGAGGCAATCTGCACAAAAGGCGACTTGTGTTTTGTGCGATGAAATGTTATGAAGAAAACGTAGTTTACATTATGAGAAAAACAGAAGAAAATGTTATACAGCTATTTCTTAATTTATTAATTTTTAGTGTTAATGCTTAAAGATAATTTGTGTGTTTTTCTGAGTTTAGCATTATTTGTCAAATATCAGTGGCTTGTGGTTTGCACAAGGGACCTAATTCACCTGCCCCTGTATATGAATCTGGTGGAGCATTTCCATTTGCTTATTGCACATTTCCTGGCACAGGTGTCAAATTTAAGATCAAATGCAGTTCATACTATTATGACACACGGGATATTTCAAGAGGGTCAAACATACATTGGCTGCTCCAGGAATCAAATTAGTATACTCAAAACATGGTCATTATGTTTTTAGCACTGTGTTTCAGAAGGCTTTACAGGCCCATAACAACAAAATTTCCAACCCAGCACATCATCTCTGAGGAAAACTCATCCAAAAAAAGTTATTATATGAAAGGAAAAATTGGATGAAACTTGGGAAGAAGCAATTCAAAGAGAGATGCACCTTCCTTGACTGGCAAGCAAGTCGAAGTAATAAATAGAAACACGGGTTTACAGGAGATTTACAATGTTCAGTGAGATTTTAATAAAAATCAAACGCTAACATGTTCAAATCAAAGATAAATATATACGTGTCTGTTGAATGTAACTGTGATTTGTGTTGCAGGGAGTCCTTTTGGCCTGAACAGCAGTGCTGGGTTGAGACCACTGAACCTACTGCAGGTATGGCTCTGTGTCTCTGTTAGTAGCATGCACATAGTGACTTGTCCTCATCCTGCACCTCTGTTACCATACCTGGAATAGCGATGAGCTGTTTATGAATCAGCTGCACAGCTTGATTCCTTTTCCTGCGCTTCACTGCATATCCCATGTAGTGAACTCCCTTTATCAAGTTGTTGTAGTTCAGTTATTCTGATAGTGGTAGTAATGGTGTAGTTGCCCTGTGTTATTTGATTGCTTTGTTAATTCTCCCGTTTCCCTTTGCTCTTGTCCCTGTGTGCATCATGCCTCTCCCTCTGCCTGTCCTCTCTCCATCTCCGACCCTTCCTTCATCCTCATCTCCTCATGTCTGTTGCTCCCCCACGTTTTGTTTGTTGGTGTGTTTGTGTTGTACATCTCTAGATCCCCACTGGTCCTCTCATCTTTAACCCTCTGCAGCAGCAGCAGCTGTCTCAGTTCTCCCCACAGCAGAGTCAGTCGGCCACCTCCAGCCCTCAACAGCAGGGGGAGACGGTGAGACACACAGAGCAGCACACAGTCAAGAGATCCATATTATTATTTGATGATTATTTCATTCAGATCAGCAGCAATGGGATAATACAAAATTGTATTAAATTTGGAATTTAAATATTTTAGATAAATAATTATGTAAGAGAGATTTATAGAGTTCTTGTTTGCACGTCTAAACTGAGTACCATATGATAGCATGTCAAAACAGAAACCTAAATATAGCAAATATTGTTCACAAAACACAGCAGTTTATCTCATAGAGAGACCAAAAAATATACAATGAACTACTCTGTAAACCCCTGTGACAACAAAACTGAGGAACCCAGCCTTTTTTAGTTTTAGCGAGGTGATAAATGAGACAAGAACCACTGTGACAGAGCCAAAGTTAGTCAACAGTCATTACAGACTTTACACAACTGGGTTATACTGCAGAGTACCCAGAAGTCCAAAAGGAGGCTCCTCCATTAAAAAAAACAATGGGGCAGGAGTGCAGGACGAATATGACTGAAGAACAAGAATTTAAATTGCTCTTGTGACCCAGCTGAGAAGCTCAGACTTAAGTCAGCAATGGAAGCTTTGTTGAATGACTTCATGACAGCTGTCGAGACGCTCTTCATCTCACAAGAGCAGGTTTGAACAAATCTGTGAGGAATGATGGGAGAAAAGCCCAGAATCCAACAGCGCTGAGGTGATACTGACATGTTCAAGAAAATGCTGTAATCACTGCCAGAACACCTCATAACCACCTAATGAACGAAGCCTCTGATGAAAACTAGAAGAAACAGTTTTTAAAATCACTTTTTAAAAAATGTTGTTTTGACAGCAGTATTGGTAGTGGTTGTCTAAAAAAAAGTCTGAAGCTTCCCTGTGCATAGCAGTGCTCCTCTCCTGGGGCCAGCTGGTGCAGGATAAAACACACTAAACTTTTTAGCCCCTAACCCTTAAAGAATTGTTAAGTGAAAAGATTAATAGCAGGAGAACATTTATGATGTATATATAATGCATTATAGACATTTTTGTAATAAAAAGTATTACTGTAAGTGTCTTAAGTGTGTTTTTCTGTTGAGTTTGTAACTTTCTGGAGCAGAGAAGTGCTATAAAAATAAGATTGAGCGGTGATGGCAGTGAGCAGGTGTGGGTTGTAGTTGTGTGCAGTGACCTCACTGTCTTGTTTAACCTTCGACTGTCTCTGCAGGGTGACCAGGGGTCAGATCAAAGTTTAGGAAACCAGCAAACAGCGGTCATCAACCTGGGAGTCGGAGGCTTCATGTCTCCACAGGCAGCAGGTATAACCCGCACACATACAGACACACAAATACACATTAAACCCACTCAAGTTTCTCTAAAACATTTCTCTCTGTTCAGTCCATTAACCTGTTTCAACACAGATTGACACCATGCCACTAACTAGTACTAATGAGATAAGATTTACTAATGTATTCATTATTGTAATTACTGTTCATAGTCTGTAACTGAACATGATCATTTTACTGTAGTTGTAGCCATTGTTCCTCTCAATGGAGCATGTAACAACTGACAGGAGAGACTCAACTTCCCCTTCTTCTCTGCTACATTCTCTTTTTTTATTTTTCCTCTGTTGTTTTTTTTTGCCCCCACCCTTATTTCTTTCCCTCCTGAACTGTCTCCTTGTCCTCCTTCTCAACCTGCCCTGCTCACTCACTCTTTTTCACTCCATTCATGCTATTTGCCACTTAATCCAATTAAAAAAATGTCCATGCACACGGTCATTTACCTGTGCTCTCGGCCTCGCTGCGATATTCCCTCTTTTTCTCTTCTCTGTCTTTCGTTTCATCTCTTTCCTTGTATGTGGTTATGCATCACTGAAACCACGTCTCCCTCCACCCTCACCAAACCACCCCCTTCAAACTCATCAATATCCCTCTCTTGTATGTGCTTTTTCTCTCTTCATACTTTACTCCTTTCCTTCTTCTGCTTCTCTCCCTCTTGCCGTTACATCCCTCCCTCTGGGGCTCCCTCTCTCCCTCCTCCTACCCCCCTTAGTGCTGTCCCAGTTGGGCTGTGGGCTGGACGGGTCTGGGCCCCCGCTGCCTTCTCCAAGGCTTCAGCAGCAGCACCAGCCACAGATCCAAGTAATACAGCAACTTTAACATCTATATACACATATATACATGTTTGTAGGACACTGAGATTAGTCTCATCAGCCAACTCTCCATGCCTTTATTTAGCAGGCAGGTGTGTGTTGTGCTCCATTAAAAACTGTCAGGGAATTTGGTCAATTAAGACAAGAATTTCTTACATTTTCTTTACACATAGGTTTAATATTTTCATCAGACCTGGGTCAAATTTAAAGGATAACTTATACTTTTCAACCTGGATTTTATTTTCCCATGTTTTATATAACCAACCCTTTTTCAAATTCATCTAGTATTGAGTGAGACTGCTGCAGCCGGCAAACGTGAAACCACGCTGCATCATAATCCCTCTGGGCAAGAGTGCACCGTCAAAGTAAAAGTCCAGTAAACGTGCTTGTTTTTCCACTGTCAGATTCAGACTGTTATTATAATTGTAAGTAAGGTCTTTTTTGTTTAACCAGAAACAGACTCTGTGTCACTCTGTTCAAAGCCTCCAGACTCCATCGACAAAAACAGTATTTTTATCTCTCTCTCTACCGCGGCCTCGATCAGTTTTTAACTTTTAACTTTAACACCAAATGTAACAAAGTAACACATATAAACAAAAACACCAAAGTCAAATCATGGAAGGGGTCTTAAAAAGTTTTAAAGTCTAGAATTCTTTTATTTATCTGAAATTTGGGCCTTAAAATATCTTTAATATGATTATGAGGTATCTTAGAAATTGATTGGATTAATGAAGTTATCATTACTTTTATAAAGTTGCATTTTTCAGTGTCACATTTAAATGTGTTCTTCAAAATAATTTATATTGGTAACGCTGTAAAAAACTACCAAACAAAACCAACATGGATCCAATTAACAAACTGTGTGACCTCACCAGAATTTATCAGAGCACAACCAGGTCGCATTCTTCTGAGACAAATAAGTAAAATTTGTTCCTGCCAACGTTACTTTCAATCAGTATGGTTAACTGCATGTTCAACAACATCTGACTCAAGAACAGCCTATTTAGTACTTTAAGTAAACACATCATCCAATACTGGTTCTGTATTCATATCGGGAGCATCACCAAAGTTTGGCCCCAGCGCAGCCCACTCTGCACAGGACTGAACACACAGTGGCGAAACATCAGTCATATAAAATCATGTCATCATGTCAGTCATGTTAGTATGGATGTGAAGTAGGTCTTCAGACTTTGAAAGACCTTTCAAAACCATTATAAAGCAGTTTAACAAACAAAAACAACAAAGTTACACAAGAACACAAACAAACTTAACTGATGGAGGCGGCAGTGGACCAGAGAGGTTAAATTGCTGTTTCTGTCTATGTAGTCTGGTTGCTTTGAACAAAGTGATATAGCGGCTGTTCCTGGTTTTAAAAAAACAAAACAATCTTACTCTTTAAAAAAAAGGTCTCTCTGTAGCAATCCTGTCCATAATGTTGTCAGATGCTTGTAATAACTGTGAACCTTTCAGTGGCATTTTTAGTGGATGTATATTGAAAGAGCACAGTTGCCAGGAGGGATTATACGTTGCAGCTCAGTTTCTTCCCTGTAATGGATTAAAGGAACATTTTACAAACAATCGTGCACTTTATCAGTATTGTGTCACAGAATAAAAAATAATTTGATGGCCCATAAGATGCTGAAATGTAAGGGGTTAAAAGATTGGAAGACATTTGACAACCATATAAGACTAATGAAAATATATTTAAAATTCAATTTAGCTATTTATATACATTAAAAAAAACATATAATAAGAAGTTGACGTTGAAACTGTATCACCCCCAGGTCTGATTTTCATCAAAAGCGTTGTGCAGTTCTCTTTTTTTCTCTGTTGTAGATCCACACCATTCACTCCATCTTGTGTTGTATGTTTGGTTAATATGTTGTTTGACAAAGATCACAGCAGTCCCAGCAGTCCCAGCAACCCACACACCACCACACCAGCTTGTGGCACTTCCTATGGCAGCAACTAACAGCGTGTCAAAGTGGGAGGCATGTTCTTACAAAGCACTTAGCGACAGGATCTGAATTATTGTCATGGGGTACCTACTGTTGAAATGTTGCTGACTGCAGATTAGAGGTGACAGGCTGTTCCACTGTAAGCATGAATCTTAAGGTGTTACAAGAATTTTTTTTTTTTTTTGCCCAGTTGAAGTTGCTGACTTACTCTGAGCAGAAAGCACGGTTGCTAAGCTGCATGTCTGTTGTTGCCAGGATCACAGCCAATAATTTGTGTCTCCAGAACGCCACTGGTGCTGCTTGACTGTATCCTGCCTCACTCTACCCAACACACCCCAACCTGCCCCCAATCTGTATCTCTTCCTTCTTTACCCTTCCCCTCTGCAACCCATTAACCACTCTTCTGTGTTTCTCTGCACACTCCTCTTGTATGTCGGACCAGGCTTTAGTCCAGCTTCACTAACCCATGCCACGTATAGACGTTCTATGACTCAAAGCATTCTGCTCAACAAAGATATAATTGGCCCCTCCTAAGTCCTGCCTATTTTTGCTTTGTACTCCCATAACAGTTGACCAAGCTTTGTACCCAGCAGAACCTGGTTCAGCTCTCTCCTCTCCTGTTTCCTGTGCTTAGATATGCAATGTGCTAAGCTTGTCCATGTTGAAGAGAAAACTCTTGCTGGGGGGGACCTGTAAAACATATATAAATACACAGAATATAGAGTTAATATACTGTTGTATTTTTCATTTCAATTTCAATGAATTGTGTCATTTGTGGTTTATGATCTACGTGGAGTAAGACAAAAAGAAATTTCTAACATACTCCATGAAGATCATGAAGCCTTAAATTAAAAAACAAC
>JAJHUR010101799.1:0-12039 GCA_027495735.1 Lutjanus campechanus | reverse complement strand
GAGAGATGGAGAGGTCGATTTGTGAATCAGCTGCTCTTCGCCTGCAGCTCAGTCTCGGCTGCTATAGGCTGCGTTCGCCTCAAATCTCAACACCCCACCCCAGACTCCCCTCCTCCTTCCCTGTCATCTGTCCGCCCCCTCCCTCCTTCTCGTTTTCACCGTCCCTCCGCTTCTCAGACCCCGCTCCTCGTCTCCCTCTCCTCCCTGCGCTGCCGCCTCCCACCGCCTCCTCTGACTCTCGGGGAATATTCTGCAGCATCGCAGTCTGGCGGAGGTGTGTGCGCTCAAAAGAAATCTGTGTGCACGTGTGGAGGGGTTTGTGTGACTGTATTTGTAGTTTTGTGTCCTTATAGGGTGAATTAAGTCAGAAAAAAAAACATGTATGCATATAAACCTGATACACCTGTCTGCTTGAGTGCCTATTAGAGGGAGCTGCAGGTCTCTACAGAGCAACAGTTAAATCAGGCCGGTCATTCATCCACAAACTACCAGGCTGCACCACAGAAAGCATCTGTTAACGTTGCATTGTCACAGCACTGCTGCTGGGGCTGTGGACACTTTCTAGTTCTCTCTTTCTGCAGTGCTGCTGCACCGTAGCATCAGACGGAAAAGGTCTGGAATGATTCAAGAAATTGAGGTGTTGCTATGGATTGATGTAATAAATACGCAGCTACAGATTACTTTTGTTTTGTAAAAACGTGTTTAGCTTGGGTGTGATGGGGGGAAAAAAACAGCACAAGAGTAATCTAGACATTAGATTAATGTAATCTTATCAGTAATCTCATTTCCTGTATTCATCAATATGCAGTTGTCATTTGTCCCTTCTTGTCAGCGGAGCCATAGCTGCCACTGAGGGCACTGGCATCATGTCTTGGTGTCTTTCAGGAGTGTTAAAGGGGCAGTTCACTTCAAAATACATATTCTTCCCCTTCATTGCAGTGCTGTTTATCCACCAAGATTTTTTTTTTTTGGTGTGAGTCTCACGAGTTCTGGAGAAAGCGGCCAGAGAGGTGTCTGCCTTCTCTCCAGTATGACGGGACTGAATGGCACTCGGCTTAAATATGGTCAAAAAATTCTAAACCGGGGTCTCTTTCCAGAAATCATGACCCGGTTACTCAAGATAATCTGTAGACCTTGTTGTGAGCAGCTTCGTGTAGGAACTATTTTCTGTCTTGTAGAAAAGAAAGTACTTCCGGTAGATTCTACTGCAGAGAGACAGTTGTCATTTTTGGACTAAGACACTTGTTTAGAATTTTTCAAATGTATTTTTTTGGTGCTTTGAGTCAGTCCGACATCTCTACGGTCAATATCGCTAAAACTTGGCAACTCAAACCAGAACTATCTAGAAGGATAAACAGCACTAGAAGCCAGGGGAAAAACATGTATTTTCGGATGTCCAGTCAGTGCTGATGTAAAATGTAGTCAGTTGAAGCGATAAATTCCTCCGTGTGTGCTATAGTGACGAAAAAACCTGAGGTCTCCTGCTCACAGAGGCAGCTATTACTTTGTTGGCCAAAACATGGCACCAGTTGACAAAAGAGGTTCATTTAGCAGCTCGCCTGGGTACCCAGAGGCAGAGACTAGAAATCCAAGCTGAAATAGCCTCTAGTTCTTCCTGCATCCTGTGACATCACTGTGACATCACTGCATGCAAGAAGAACAACGATTGTGCAGCTTTCTCGGCCAATATAAGCAGCACTGAGGAATTTATTGTTTCAATTGACTACCTCTACATCTGTCTGGACATCCACATAAAAAAGCGGTGCACTTTCCTCCAACTTAGGAAAAAAATTACATAGAGTGCAAACTGTACGTACTCTATAAGTACATAGAATTTTATCATTTTATTCCTGTTAGTGTGGAGAAGACTTTGAAACAGTATTTTAGCATGCTGGAAAATTAGATTTATGTAAAATATTAGAATAGAATGACATAAAAAAAACTTATATTCTTTTTATATTCATCACTACTCTAGTTTTCCAACCAAAAGATGGCTACCTGTAAAGAAACTGATAATGATAACAGATGACTTCCTGCAGTGAGATCATCATAAACTGAGACACCAACACAGCATCTCACCTCACATACATTTTATAGCCCTACTGAAATATTATTGGTTAAGATGCAATTTTTCTTTAATGCACTTGCTGTATTTCAGTACTTTGCTAAAATATATGTTTTCTATATTCACAATGATAACAGGATTTATGGAGCATGTTGTGCTACATCACCTGTACCGTATATCAGTGCTGATATTTATCTAAAGGTTTGTATTCAACCTGTTTGCTATGTTGTCAAACATGTTCCAGAAGGTGCAGCCAAGTAATCTGAATGACATTCAAGTCCTTTATAAACTTGTATTGTTCCATTCCAGTGTTTGGATCCACACAATGGTCCAACACACACAAGACACCCAACACCACTTCTTGTTGCAGCGCCACAGTTCTGACCACCGAGCCGCAGAGCTGCCAGACTCCAGTCCGTATATATGTGTACGTCATGAATAACACGTTTAAATAAGTTAACCAGTGGCTACTGTAACTGACTTAAAGCCACCTTGTGACACAGCAAATGTAAGCCAGAAATGTGTGTGTAATTGGATAGAGTTAAATGTGCGTCCTCCTGAAGAGGCTGATAAAAGGGACAGTCTGTAAGATTAAAGGTGGTATGTGCGGCTTCTGAAACTGATTTAGCTCGAAATTTAGTTGTTTAGCCTCCTTGCGATCAAATAGTTGGGTGACTAGCCCACAAATTTGCACGCTAAAGAATGCTGGTACGGAGCTGTTTGTGGATTTTTAAATGGCCGTGTGGCTGCGTGAATGCTCGCAAGCGCCCCACAATAGTGGTCCAAAATCTTACCATTGAGGACGAGAGGGGCGGCCGGTTTGACCCGCATCTGGGTGTTGACCAGGTGGGGTCGTCCGGTCTTCTTGGAGCTGCGCTGACGGGCCACCACCTTGGCTATATGGGTCGTCTCATTGGCCCCCGAGGGAAAACACACCGTCTGGAGACAGAAATGAGCAGACAGACACATATTACTATCAATAAGAGATCCATCAATGTCGAGTTATTACTGCTTATTAACCCCCAGATGAGCGTCTCATCCACATTATGTACACAGCACTTTGTGATCCAGGGTGCTCCATAACAAACATTTTTAACTTCAGCCACAGAGAACATTAAGAATAATCTCATTAATCATGGCTTAATATGTCAACACACACACACTGTCCTTTAAATCAACCATGCTGCACCAGCCACACACACACTCACCTCTCCGGAGCGGTTACGTTCCACGCGGACTAAAGAGGGCATGCTGGCGAGCAGCGCGTCCAGGTGGTTGTGTCCCATCTGTTTGTGTGGTATCTGCTCCCCGGTCAGCTCCTTGTACTCTGACTGCAGGCGGGACAAAGACACTCCGCTTTTGTTGGCCTGGAGAACGGCCCGCAGCATCTTCTTCACCAGCTCCACATCAGCCATCTGAAAAAAACAAAAACAAAAATAAATTCCATAAATAGGTAAATAAATAAACAAAAACATAGGCCAAAATGGTGGAAATGAAAATAACTAAACCTACATATCTGAAAATGACTAAACAAGTTAAGAAATGAACACTGACGAGAGAAACACTGAAGCAGGGCTGCAACTAAAGATTATTTTTATTGTTCATTAATCTGCTGATTATTTTCAAAATAAATTGGTTCATCATTTAGTCTATAAAATGTCCAAAAATTGCGCACACAAAAAAAAAGGCGACACAAACAACTTCAGATTGTTTCTTTTGTCCAACCAACACTTTAAAAAAATAAAAAATAAACACAAGCATCCGGGATGCCTCAAAATTTTAATTTGACTGAATCTGAAAAGACAAGTTGAGCTAATTTTGTCATGATTCTGGTCAAATAAACTTGATATTAATTCAGCTGTACTTTAGAAAACAGGTTCAATAATCTTAAAATATTAAGTTGAACCAACAACTCCTCAGTCACACAAATTTCAAACAAACAAATTTCATTTCTTTTTATATTCAGCTCACCAGTTCTGAGGTGATCTGAAAATAAACACTAGACATTTTAAGTTTAATTAACTTGAATAAATAAAGCTTGTATATTTACATGAGTTAATGAGACAAGATTCCTGTATGATTTTTTTTTACAGCGAATGACTGAAACAATTAACCGATTATTAAAATAGTTAGCAATTATTTTTCTTTCGATTGACTGATCGAAAATTTGACTAACTGTTGCAGCGCTACACTGCAGGAATCAAAACAGACTCTTCTGACAAGCATCACAATCTTAAAGAATATTCACTAGCTCATATAAACCATGAAAACAAAAAAAACAAACCCAAAACAAAACACACAGTAGAGGTCAGGAGAACATCTTGATTTTAGCTTTTTGTCAGTTTTGTTTTCCTTCAACTATTTAAGGAAGGAAGTAAGTCTGAGAGTGACTACGGCTGCTGCTGTTGCTGCTGATGCAAACACATTAAAATTAGAAATAGTCTGTGTGTAAACTGAGGTCCTGCCATGTGCCAGTGGCTGACTGGTTAGGCAGGTTTTTTATTAACTTGTGATCAGCTTTCGAAACTGTATTGCAGAGAAACGAAAGTGTATTTCACTCCGGCTAAAACAGTCATGTAGGCTACATATTTGCTTTTTGATATGTGCATATAGTTATTATCTATGATCAAAACAAGCATTTATTTTGCTCAATGGAACGGAAAGCTACTATCCCAATGTTTTGTCCAATAAGCAGGAATTTAATTGTGATTTTTTTTTTAGTCTTTAAGTATCACTGCAGCCATCTAAAGACATTTCTGTGGAGGGCTTTAGGCTCAAGATGTTAGTGATTTCCCCTCTGCTGTGCAGCCTGTTACATTCCATCTCCCTGCAGAAAAAAAAAAAAAAAAACCCCACACTTTTCAGTTTGTCTGCAGCCAAACCAAAAACCACCCTGCAGAGGAAGTCACTAAACTGTCTTCACAGATCAACCCTGAGCCATTACGAGCTTTGATCGTGAAAAGTGAAAAGAAACAGCACATGTCAACATTTTTTCAGCTAAATATTCGGCGTGAAAAGGAAAATCTCTGGACTCATGCGGACGTGGAGACACACCCTCGACTGGCAGCTACTACTTTACGTAAAGACGTCTGCCCAGTGCAACACTGTACTTTTTTCATAACAAGTGGCCAGAAAATAATAACCCTCAAAAATGATCATTTTTTTTAGAGGTGATCTCTGGCGTTTGTGCTTTGCTCAGTGTAAAGGAATGAAACAACGATGCAAAGCATTAAAATCTTTTGTAAAGACACCCGTGTTGCTGAAGAAATTTCATCTACTTTCGGTACTTTTCTCTACTCGTCCGGTATCTTGAATTGAAAATAATATAGATATATAGGCTATGTAGGCTATTCCGTACTGAGACTGAATGATATTGTGATAAATAAAAATATGTAAAAAGGTGAAATTGTTACCTTTACGTTACAAGTTATAATGAAACTGTTTCAGTATGAGATGAGGTTATAAACCACTTGTTGATAATGTCCACTTTGCGCAGCGCAGTCAGACAACAGACGGGACAGGGAAGCTCTGAATGACGTAACGTGTCACACTTCGCCTCCACACCCTCCATTGGGACCAAACTATCGGGATGAAGTTTTTTTTTCAGTTTCTGAGCAAAACTCTCCATAAATAGCTCCGACGGACTGAATAACGCCGACAGAAAGTATCAGAGCCGGTGTGCACTCCGCTCAGGCAAAATACTGCGTGTTACATCGAGTTAAATCCTCCTGCCATCTCCTGGACAGCGGCGCGTCAAGCTAGCTAGGGATCGCAATCGAAATACCGGAAGCGCATAAATGTTGCCTTCAAAATAAAAGTAGGTTCAGGTTCGTCACTAAAGCAAAATGTATTACCACACTTTGCAAATACTCCACTACAAGTAAAAGTCCTGCGCTGAAAACCTTATTTAAGTAAACGTATGTGAGTACTATCAGCTAGATGTACTCAAAAGTAAAAGTAAAATGGTCCCTGTCAGTGTTTATATGATGTTTTTGGATTAGTATTTCTGCTCCATTAATGTGTATTTTACTCTGGTACATATTTAAGGTTGAGCTCATTTTAACTATGTTATAACTGAACAAATTTTGAGAAATATCTGACGATGTAATTTTCAATATTAGAGGGAATGATAATTTTTACATCGTTACCATTTTCTCTGTGATTTTTGCATGGATTCCGCACCAAATAAAGATGTTTTCTTAATTCTTATTATGATGTGCTGGCCAGGACATCTCTGCAACATGACACTATTAAATTTAAAATGGTATTTTGATACAGATTGTGCCTTTAACAAATTTTGCCTGATTGTGATTAATTGTTGAACCCTACTTTATGAACTGTTGTGTAGTTTGATCCACAGCGATGAATCATTTAATCATTTTCTGTAATATCCTCATGTTTGTGGCGTTACTGTCCTTTGAGCACCATGTATCTCTAAAAGGTGATTTACCAGCTACTCCTAGAGGAAAATTCATGTAGTTTATTTAGCTTAAAAAGTAAGATAATTTCAACCCATAAAGGAACACTTCATCCTTGACTTTCTCAGCATATTTAAAATCACAAAATTTGCAGATACACGAAAAACTATAATTTAAACTAAAGTTGACAGAGTTAAAGTACAATATTCGCCTATGAGATAGTGGAGTACAAGTAGAAAGTTGCATAAAATTGAAACACACGTAAAGTGCAATTACCTTAAATTTGTACTCAAGTAGAGAAGCTGCTTAATTGTCGTAATTACAGTCCATCACTGGTACGAAGCATATCGCTCACACAATTTCTTACTCTGAAAGTCACTACCGGAAGTAAACTTTGCTTGCTAGCTCGCTTGAAAGCGTTCGTGCCATCCCAGCCGGGAGTACAGAAAGAAGCAAATAAACACCCGGCGAATAAACTTGATCAGGAGTGAGTGTTATAAAAGTCCATGTAAGTCATAATGAAAGCTACAAAAATCTTTCTACCTTGCTCTAAACAGACAGGGGTGGTGAGGTGAGGACCTGGTCCAGTCGCTGTCAGTGCTGTCACCGCCACAGGGCTGAGCTGCGGCCGGAGCTCTGTGTGTCCCCGGAGTGTCTGCCAGCCGGTCAGGCGCTGCCTCTCCTCCGACACCTGATTGGTCGGCCGGGCTGCGTGTGGGCCCTCCGGCTAATTACACGTCAATATGCATCCAGAGGCCGCGGGACAAGCCACGGGAGAGGACACATCTCCCGTCCTGTCCAACCACAACTCATCAGAAATTTCCACACAAATGTTCAGGCCTTAACAAAAAGACATGAAAACTTTATATTCACTTGACACAAGCATGAGATTGAACTATTGTTTTGTTTTTATTCTTGACTGAACAAGTTTTAATTTTTGACTTCATTTTTTCTGTATAAAACTGATATAACCTAATTAGTTCAAGATCACACAACACTCACTTTATGCACTTTCTATATATTTTGATAGTTACAACAATATGAAAAGGTTGTAAAGATATTTACTCAGTGTTTTTATGTTCACAGTTCCCCATTCATTAAAACAAAAAATTGTCTCAAGTAGCATACAATTTTGAGGTGCTTGTACTTTGCTTAAGTATTTTCTTTTCTCGTCACTTTATAGAAGGCAATGTTGGACTATTTACTGCATTTATCTGACAGCTTCATTTAGGCTACTACTGACTTTACAAAGTGATTTTTACACACAAAACATATGATAAGCTTATAAAGTATAGTGTTTATACATGTAGAGTGGAAATGATTAATCAATTAGGTGATTGAAAGTCAATTAATTAATTTTTCATATAAAGACAGTGGATGGTTCCAGCTTCACAAAAGTGAAGAATTGCTGCTATTCTTTTAAATTATTTCAATCACTTTATTGTATTTCTGAAATAATTTGGAAGTTTCTACTGTTGGTTGAAGAAAAAACTTTTATGAAAGTGTCACTATGGCATTTGTCACTATTTTCAGATTTTTTAAAAACCAGATAATCAATTGAATAATGGAATAAATAATCAACAGACTAATCCATGATGTTAAACATAATTATCTGCAGTCTTGTACAAAATAGTTCAAAATGGGCTCTACCTCAACCAAACACAACAGTAAAATCTTGTTTTTATATTGATGCATGAGTATTATAATCTAATTTTATTTTAAAAAGTACACTCAGGGACATTTTTCTGCACTGAATATTTTTTATTTTTTATTCTTTAAGTACTTTTGCACACCTTCAATGTAGGACTGCTTCTTGAAACAGAGTATTTTTTACAGTGTATCAGTCAACAGCAAAACAAAAATAATCGTCAGAGAACGATCCAAACTCAAGATCCAATTTCTAGCTTTTTCTGGAGTTTATAAGCAGTGCTCAAAACTCAGTTTTGGAACAGTCCTGTCCAAAGTTCAGACCAAAGTTCCATCCTTTGGACATGACAACTGTATCAGAAGAAAATGAGTTGTGGGTGAAAGCACTGGAAATCTAGTACATGGACACTTCAGTGTTTGTTTTGCCAAACTTCGGTCTCTGAAGTCAAGTCAGAGCTTTGAAGCTCAAATGAATTCCTTGTTAAAATCTGCTCTGGATGTTTTGCTCTATCAAAACAGTCAAATTATACTAATTTGCATTTTTTTTAACCTTTATTCCAAGTATAATGTAAAAGTAAGTAACCCACTATGTTGTGTTCTTAGACTTTAATTTTCATGTCCTGTACAGTAGATTTTCATGGTTCAGTATATATTTTTTGTCCAAGTTTTGCTTAAACCAGTTTTCTAGACTAGCTGACAGGGACACATGGAGGAGACTATTACTGTTTTAATAGTATTTTATACTAATCAGATTTCTCTTCTGAATGTTTACTATTTGTTATTCACAATTTTTGTCTTAACGCATGCAGCCACCAGGGGCGCTAATTCTCCCTGTTCTTCTTCTTGGGTTCTGACAGCAGGCCGCAGGAAGTGACCTGTCAAACCCAACGGAACAGACTACCGGATGATTTCCAAGCTAGGTAGCCAAAAAAACAACAACAGAGGATCATTGTGTTTTGTCTGCATGAACACCTGAAGGAGCTACATTTAGAGACAGGAATCTCTGTGTGTGCCAGGTAAGATAAATGACAAAATACAGCTCGTTAATCATGTTAGCTTTCTTTCTGACATGTATGCTAAGCCGATTTGGCCAATTTTAACGTTAGCTAGCTAGTTAGCTAACGTAAAGCTAACTGTTAGCTGTTAACCGGTGTCTAACTAAACGTAGAGGGCAAAGTAAAGCGTAAGTTAAATTATTTTAAAGTCAGTTTGTGTGTGAATGTTTGTATTATTTTGCATGTAGCATTAACAATGGCACAATATTAAAGCAGAAAAGCTTGACTAAGTCCACCCTCTTCTGTCGTAAAGCTGTTGGGTCTATTTCATGAGCTAATTTCTTCCGCAGGTGTGGTAAACTGGGCGTATATACTGTTTTCTGACATAATAAAAATAAATTATTACATTAAATTAGCAATTAATTCTAACTAACACTTCCAAGTGAAAAAATAGTAATCGTGAGCCACCGTTTGTCAGCTGGCGACTGATTATTAAAGGGACAGTTCAACTAATTACAAATCAAAAATACGTATTTTTCCTTTCACCTGCAGTGCTGTTCATCCATCTAGATAATTCAATCGTGAGCTGCATAGACATAGCATAGACATACGGGACATAGACATATCTGCCTTCTTTTGTATATAATGAAGCTAGACGGTGTTTCCTTCCAGAAATAATGATCCAGTTACTCAAGATAATCGACAGACTTTGTTGTGACCTGTTTCATGCAGGAACTATTTTCTTTCTACTGAACTACGTCCACCACTTGTCACCGTGCAGACTCTCATGGACATCTACTCATGGACGAGAGGTTACAGCCATTAACATTTACATCCCACACTGTCTTGAGCACAAGCCTCTCTTCCATGAGTAGATGCACGCTTCCTTCTGCACTGTGATTCAGTTAGTGAACAGTAGAAAGAAAATAGTTCTTTCATGACGCTGCTTACGACAACATCTGTGGATTGTCTTGAGTAACCAGGTCATGACTTCTGCGACACACTCCTATTGAGTTTTTCAAATGTATGATCTTGTTATCCTGATATTTTGGTATGAACTGTCCCTTTAAATGAGCTCTTGCCCAATATATTAAAGAAAGGGGCAAACACGGCAATTTCTCCATCTCAACTGAGAGTTTTTAAATATATCTATGTAATTGTAGGCCAGTAAATTGATCGCCATGTCAGTATTTAAAGGGCAGCATTTAAAGTATGAAGCATCCAGTGGAAACACAACAGGCTGATATTGCCCTCCCTCTCTCAGTTCAAATCAGCTGTGACGTGTTGTGATTCATCACACAGATCCCTCCCTGAATTCACAGCCCTGCATTGTTCTCTCCTCTCTTGGGAAAAGAGGAAGGGATGTGACAGTAGAGAAAAAAATTTGCACTTTTAGCTTTATCTTTGCACTGGACGTGAAACCATCTTAACTTGCTATAATGGCTATGAACAGGAGACATTCTTATACCCCCCGGGTGAGTAATGCTCAGTATTGAATAATATTTAGCTTATTAGATCAGTGTTATCTTTGATTGATGTGCTAAACCAATAAAAAATCCAACATTTGTGGCACTCACCATACTGTAGATGTAGGATTCACCCTGTTGCATTTTGGGTTCTCATGAGAAACAGCGAGAAGGAAAATAATTTTGGTAGCTGTAGATATCCAGTAGAGAAGATGAAGTTTCTGTCCTTATGTTTAACTCACAGGCAAGCTTTTGCTCCACTTAACCTTAGCTAGTATTTATTCTGGAGAATCCTACAAAACTTTGTCATCGCTTCGCTGAAAATATCAAAATCCTGTATTCCAGCTTCTGTCGTAAGGCTGCTCCGCTAAACTTTTTCTATCCAGCTTTCTGCCCTCTGGTTTAAAACTGTGAGGCAGCATGAATTCACATGCCCCTGCTGCTCCATAAAAGGATTAGACTGTACCGCAGTCCTAGTTTGTCTTGAATGAGCACCTTTGTGCGAGCGAGGCAGGGCATATGGCTTGTTTATTAAGAAGACTTGTTGTGGTGCAGGACATATGACTGGGTGCATGAGTGTGTTTCTCTGTTTTTTTGGCCTTAAGACGTTGTTGTCATTAGATATTTTTGATCCCTCAGACTGGAGCTTAATCCATTAATTCGGTTGTTTGGTGAATAAAATGTCAGAAAATGTTTGACTCTTGTTTCTCAAAGCCCAAGATGACATTCTCAAAGGCCTTGTTATGTCCACAACCCAAATATTTTCAGTTTACTGTCTTAGAGGAGTAAAGAAATATTCACATTTAAGAGGAATCAGATCATTTTTACTTTTTTCCCTAAAAAAAAATAATGATAAGGCTAATCTTTGCAGACTACTCTTAATAGCTGGAGAGGAGAGCATTATGGGGAATTATTGTGGTCTGGTGCAGGTCTGGTGGACAATTAGAAATTCTGTGTCATACATACTCTTGCTAAGATTAGGATATAAAAAGATGCCTGAGGAATTCTGAAATTTCAACAGTAAAGTCTCTGGTATGCAGTGACTTCATTCCCACTGGTTAACCAGCCGTCCTTTTCTTTCTCTTTCCCACATTTCCTTCTTTTTCTCTCACTCTGTATTTCCCAAATCCTCCAGCTGACCAGCCCACTGATCAGCAAAATGAGCAGCGCAGGAACGGTGGAGAGCAGTAAACCTCCAAAGGTATGTCACTTTTCCAACACAGACCCCCCCAAAAAACCAAAAACAAACAAACAAATTAACTAGTATAAAATGACCCGCAGTCTTTCACCCTCTTGTCTCCGCTCTTCCTCTTCTAGATTGGCTCTGTAGTGGAGGTGATAGGGAAAGGTCAGCGTGGGACTGTCGCCTACATCGGAGCCACTCTCTTCGCCTCTGGGAAATGGGTGGGCGTCATACTGAATGAGGCCAAAGGCAAGAACGATGGCAC
>JAJHUR010101797.1:9058-36636 GCA_027495735.1 Lutjanus campechanus | reverse complement strand
CTCTCTCTCTCTCTCTCTCTCACTCACTCACACAGAGAAAATGAAAGATTTAATCCAGCGAGGACGGTTCATACACTTAAACAAATATAACGGTCAATATCTGTGCACATATACAGTACATGCGCCCGCCACACCTGCAGGCTCAAAGTGACATGTGCGCGCTGCTCGGGAATGATTGACAGTAAGACACAGAGGTCCCCTTCATTGTCAGAGTCAGGGGAAAATGCTTGAAAGATTCAGACAGGAGGATTGGTTTCTATCAAATCCCTTTAAAAATGGATGATTCGTCTAAATGACTCAAGAGGCCATCTGCCCCACCCCAAACCCCCTATCAGAAAATAGATGTTTATGTTCAATATCCTTGCTTTTTTCCCACTCCAACTCTACTCATCCCCCACCCCGGCCTCATTCAATTCTGAAATTGTTTTGTTATGTGGTTGGCATAATAAGTTATGATCGATCTCTAGTGAGTGTCTGTGTGTGAGGCCTACGTCTCGAGGCTGTCCATATAATATCTGCTAAGCACTCTATCTTAGCTGGAAGACAAGGAGATAGAACAATAAATATAACCTGATACTGTTGCCGCTGTGATAATTGAAGGATTCATGGTCTAATGGATGTGCAAACTACACAGGCATAGAGCATTTAAGTTAGCGGAGGTTTTTTGTGTATGTGTGTCTGTGTGTGTTTTTGGTATTCAGAGCAGAAGCCAAAATATAAATGCCTTTCGCTTCAAACTGCGATGTTGAATGTTTTCACTTTCCTTTGGGCTTTTTAGAATGTTTGAGCACATCTTTGTTTATTCAAGAGTGTTGCATCCGAAGTTCGTGACATTGGATTGGTTCTGCAAGAATGTGCAGTATGTAATGCCGTATATCCCCAAACCTCATAATCACCAAGGTACAGCTTGCTTCTTCACTGTATTAAAGCCTCAAAACTCCTGGCAGTCAATTAGGGACCGTTGTGTGTGTCAACGAAGCGAGGAGAGTTTGCTTGCTGATATTATGGCTAATTAGCTCAACTCAGCTCCCCCAAGACGGAGAGGGAGACACCGAGGTATTGTTGTGGTTTCACTGGCGTTCCTGCATAATCCTCTCCTCCACATTTCTTCAACTGAAAAAATGGAGATCGTTTGTACAGTTGAGACTTGGATGTGTTTTGGAGACAGAGGCAAGCTGAGATGATTGGAATTCAATAGTCTCCTTGCATACTTTATCTGTTCCAGGATTTGTAAGAAACCGCAAATACAGAAAATCAGAATTTAGCATTGAATTTCCTGGAGCTGTCATGCGTTTATTGAAAAGCCTCTCAGTTGCTGAGCCCGCTTCATAGAGTCCGTACATTTAAGTAACATTGTCTGATATCTACAGGAAGCTGATTTCTTAGATGTGATGTCAATGAGAAACCTTGTTTCCTAAACAGCTACATTTCTGCTGACAAAACTGAGTTATTGCTTATGTATTTTGACCAGTTTTCTAGTGAGTGCTTTTAAATGTGCAGCCAGGACAGGGAAAGCATCACTGTTGCAACGCTGTGTTAGGATGGAAGGAAAGATCTGCTGGTTGTAGCAGTTTGTCGTCCTTGCAAGCGAAAATAATCTCATGTCATCTGAACCTAAAATAAATATGTTGATATGTTCCCCCGCCAATGCATGTTCACAAGGAGAAAAAACTGTGAGCTCTCTAATGACAAAACCTGTCAGATGAAACAATCCCACCAGCAAGAATCTTTCCAAGCTGCAGTGTCCTATATCACTAAATGGGTTTCTTACTTTAGTTGAACTTCTAACGTATCTCAAATGTGCCAATCTTGGTTTAAAAAATGTAATAGGCATAAAGTGTTGTGAAATCTGATAATCCACCAAATGAATGTAATATGTTTTATTTATTTATTTATTCTTTTTTTTTTTAGTAATCTAGGTATGGCATCACATCTAAACATGTTCTGCATTTTTAACCCGATTTCACCCATTAGGTTTGTTATTTCCATCTCAAATATGTTCATATTGAACAATTCTTGATTTATGTTCTATGCCAACATTCAGTAGCACTGCAGGAAGCAGAGTGACATACAGATTATCCACCAGAAAGGGGGTCGAAATTGGTGTTGTGGATTTGCACCTTTGGTATATGTAACAATGACTTGGAAAATGCAGTTGGAACAGCTCTGTGAGACCGTAATTAAGCACAGTGGTCCTTTGCACCAAATGCTCAAAGTTACAATGCTAAAATGCCTGCCCTCCTCTTTTACAGATCATCAGATACTGACACTTTGTCATGCCCCCTGGCGTCTCATACTGACGCACAAAGTAACCTTTAGCATATGTATGAGCTGTATTGAGCTTTCAAGTAACTTCAATGTAGACATATTATAAAGAGCAAGAAAGTCCACGGATGGAAGCTGGGGATGGATGCATGGGTTAAACAAACACAGAACTTTCACCCAGGAGGCCAGGGTTTCTGTCATCTGTGAAACCAAAAGCCAAAGATATTTGTGACGTGACGTGACGTGACGTGACGTGACGTGACGTGACGTGACGTGACGTGACGTGACGTGGTGCCTAAACCTAAACATATCTTGAGACCCCCTCTCCTTTCTCAATGTTTAACGGCTATACTGTTTACTATTGTCACCATCTTAGTTTAGTGAATTAGAAACCGGAAAAAGTCAGGGAGCATAAGTTGTTACACTTCATCCTAAAGAGGGACATAAAATTTCATGGCAATCCATCCAATAGTTGTGGGGACAATTCACTCAAAACCAGAAATGTGAACCTCACGTCGGTGGTAAAGAAAAAGCAGAGGGATCACCAAAGTCAGTTGGGATTCTTCCAAAAGCATCAGAAATATCTGCAAACTAATTTCATGACAAACTGTGGAATAGTTGTTGAGATATTTTAGTCTGTACCAAAGTGGGGAAGGACTGACAGATGGACATTTGAGAGATTTGCAAACTTGTCCAACTTCAACATTCCATTTGGCAAGAAGGTTGCAAGAATGTTGCATCCAAACTAACTTATTTCCATTGACCTTAAATGTAGGTCAGCTTGTAAAACACTTACTAATACTTGAAACAGCCCAAAAGATAGTCAGTTTAGACCACAATACATCTGGTAGATATTTGGTGTGAGACAATCAAAGACGACTAGTCTTCCTCATATTCTCTCAACTCATGCCATTAATAGTCAATAAATTTGTGAAGACTGGCAGCAGTCGTCCTCATAATCTCTCTGTTCACGTCTACATTAGAGACAGTCAATTAGTATAGATTGGTGGCAGTGAATAAACTTTGATGAAGAATAAAGCCAAGAGACGGGTTCTGGATTCCAAGTCATTCTGTTTACTGCCAGACACTTTTCTTTTGGATCTCGATACCCCCTCTCCTTATCAAAACAACACTGCAGGAGGAATTATGATTGAAGGAAGCTCCAGTCTTCTCTCTTAGTACATCTGATAAAGAGAGCAAGAGAGAAAAATGCGGGAGGGATTCATGAATTGATATTGAAAATCATTATTTTCACACAAGTAGCTGCAGTCACACAGGATTGCTGAAGACTAATGTTAAACGTGTCGTCTGCAATATTAATCCAAAGGCTCAAATTTTCTGTAGGCTCATATCAGATCGGTGCTCGTGCAATGGCCTCAGTGTGGCTCTGAGAGTGGAGTGAGGGAGGGAGAAGAGGGGGGAGAAGGATCTTACTTTGAAAGAGTGAACAGAAAATGATGAAACGGGGCTGACACACTGTAGTTTTGGTTGGCTGAGTGGGATGAAGGGAGGGTAAGGCATAGAGTACAAAGACACAGGTAGACAGGGCTGTTATGTGTGGGAAGGAGAAGGAAGTTTACACAAAAACACACATTCAGTGACTACACTTACTAACAACTCTGTGGTTTGGATGGCATGAGGACATCAGTATAGTGCCCTTCTTTTTCAGTTAAAGGAGAGGTATGTAATATATGTACTGTCATCATATGTCATCAGAGACTAAGGAAACATGTTAAGTCTTTCAAAAACGTAAAACACAAGAACACATGTGGAGAATGGATTAAACGTTGTCTTTACCTGCCCTAACATAAACTGTGAATGTTAGCATGTCCAGCTGAAAAATGCTGGCTTACTAGTGGCAGTCATGTTACCTCAAGCCAGCAAGTTAGATATCACTGCATTTGCAAAACTCATGGCTTATTATCAGAGGTTACTTGGGATTTGTTATGTGAGGGGGTTGAGAGGGAAGATGTGTGCTGGTGCACAGTCAAAGTGGGACGATAGCATTGCATTTTTCTCTGGCTCGCTCTCTTAGTTGTAAGCTGGGTTGGTTTATTACCTATTCCAGCTCTCTCCCTGGGGCCATAGTAGTCCAGCTGGTGTGACTGGGTGACTGTCTCAAGGTCCGGTGCATTTAATCTAATTCCTGCACTTCCATTTACCATGTTAAGGAGTGTATAACAGTAAAGAGGGCTGAGCTTAGCAAAGGATCAGTTACAATGTTGTGCTTGTCTTAAGCTCCTGCAGTGTTCCTACAGCCTGCCTGAGCTTCCTTGAGTCTGGGGAGGAGCAGGTGGAGGGAAACAACTCGCTTCAACCATAGGTCGTTTATTAATTATATAATATTGTATATTAATATTGATTTCAACCTATTTAATATTCCGTATATGGTTCCAATTTGCTATTCGGACTTCTGCATTCATTTTTGGATGCACAGTTGTTACATATTGCTGCTTTAAACTCACAATCACCACACACACACTTTCACATAATGCACACTATTCTGCACTGCTGGTGTCACCATTAACAGACCACAGCAATCTCCTTTTTCCCCCTCAGTGCTCCCTACGCCCTCTCAGCATGGTGCGAGTGGACACACCTCAGTGTGCCTGAGCGTGTACGTGTGTGTGATTACCACAACAGTAACAATCAACAAGAGGCCGATCCATCAGCTGTCAGTCCTGCTGTGAAGTTTTAATTAATTACATGGAGGGAGACAAGGTCAGTGCTGCACACCACAGTGGACTGCTGGCCTTGCCTCTCTACAGGGGATCAATAGGGCTTTACACACGCCTGTGGACTTCAATACGGAGAGTTATTAAGGAAGTGGGACCAGGCCTATTGTGTCTCCAGCAGCCTTGTCAAGAGTGAACGGGTGTAAAGGATGTCGACTTGGTTTAAGTTCACAGTAGGGGAGATAGAGAATGGGACTTAATGGAGCTAATGGATCTGGGAAGAGTGTTGAAGAGGAGACAGACAAGAGAAGGAGAGGTACAAGAGGTGGGCTAATGTAGTGTGGCACACGTAGAGAGGCAGGTTGTTTGGGAGAGAGTCGCAAGGATTTCACCTCAGTCATCATATAGTGTGTAAGTGTTTCTTTTTGGCTTTTTTTGTTTTTTCTATACAGTATCCAAGAGTAATTTTAGGGAATGTAAATAAATAAATAGTTCAGTAAATAGTTGTTTAGCATTTGCTCCATGGTGGTGTATCATTTCAACGGGCATGTCACTGCACAACAAAAGCTCTGGTTGGTGCATGCCCCCGCCGTCCTCATCAGTCAACCTGGGAGGATTGTTAAGTGAAAATGAAGCACTCGCGGACAGGGATTAAGATCTCCGCTTTATTATGAAGTGCAAAGGTACGGAAACACTTGAGACACCGTACGACGGTGAGCATGGCAAAACACCAAGTGAGAGGGGAGAGTGAGAAAGGACGGCAGTGAGGGAAGCAGGTTTGAAGGGGGCGATGCATTATTCATCGCAGTAAAGCACACAGCTCATTGATTTAATGGAAATACGATTCTTATCTTTAGATCTCTGAAGACAAAGGCCCTATTTCTCACCATATGTCACTGTCTGATTGGATAATGCTCTGACCGACAGGCAGAGACAGTAAATGTCATCCTGCAGTATACGGTCTTGGCCTGAAACGGGATAGCTACCTTTTTATTGTAAAGTCTACTACATGAGCACTTACTCCAGAGGTTCATATTTAACTTTATCTGTTTGTATAAGGCATTGCCATTATAAAATATAAAATCATACATAGTGCATACAGATACCTGTTATTTCTATAATGCACACCATTTCTTAGCCTGCATTTTAGTTGATTTTTATTAAAAGTGCTGTATCTATGACTTAGAGAAAAGGCTGAGCACACAGTCACAGCTATCACTTCTCCAGATAAAGACTTTCTTTTATTCTTTAGTTCAATTATTTCTTTAAATTTCAGCTATTAGTCCCTTTGTAAGTGTAGGTGTTACAAAAGCACACATACTGTGTACTGACAGCTTAAATGGGTATGATTTAAAGCAATACCCAAATTGTCTGTTTTGCATGAGTGCAGTCGTGAAAGAAGCCACCTGGGCTGTTCTGAGGAGTTTGAAATCTGACATTTCTTCACAAATGAGTAACATCTACTTGTATGAAACTTATTTAAGATCAGGGGTTTTCAAAATGTGACGCTGTGGGCTCGTCCACAGACAAAATGGAGACATCCTGTTGTTTGTACTCTCCACTGTGCTGTTTTGGGAGTCACTGGCAATCGGCCTGTTTGTCGTTAAGAGTTAACAGTTACTGTTTGTATGTACAGACAACAGTTTCTTTGATACCGAAGTAAGCTTTAAAATGTGATGATTCTCAGGCAAGTTCTGGAGTCATAAAGGGACTTCAAAGCAGATTTGTGGCCGTTTACTCACAGTGGACTTTGGAGAAAATGATAAAGTGTATGTCTCACTAAATCTAAAAGTACGTGTATCATGTCTGCGTTTAAATTTAAGTTATGACTCTGAGAAGGGGTTGGATTTTTTTATGCTAATTGCTACAATCAGGGTTTAAATGCCTCAGTGAGCCACAGCTCCAACTGCTGACTGTGCTGGTAAATGTGCCAAATCAATGGTCCAAACTACAGTGACTAACTTATTTTTAAGGCATGCACTTGTACCTATCACCTGCTGCTGTACCTTTGCTTCACATCTTTCCCTCTGCAATTCTCCTGCGCTGCCCTGGGGAAGTGAACCTCACAGTTTTAAAACTCCTGTTTTAGGTTGAAAGCCGAGTCAGTGTTGTGGCATTAGTGAGTATTGTCTATGCGCTTCTACTTGAGAGAACACCTCAGACAGGTATGGTTAGGTCCAGCATTAGTCTGTATTGGGAAATAGGTATATGTGTGAATTTAAGCAGTTTACTCCAACATGAAGTTTTGAAGATGAAGGATTATATTCTGTAACGACGGGTATGGAGGAACTGTGTTTCGTCTGTGCCAATATTGACAGATCCAGTTAGATGTTTGGCTCCGGGGGGCTTAGCTAGTCTGAGATGCACTAAAGCGAGAAGAGCCAGGGGGCGATGCTCAAGTGTCTGTCTATTTATTGCAGACAGAAACACACACACACACACACACACACACACACACAGATACACTTCATCTCTTTCCTTCAAAAACACACACATAAAGCGGGCGCACACACTCATCACCAGTCGTACTCTCACACCCGCTCGCTGAGGCGAATCAAACCTGCATCTCAACCTCAGTGGAGGGATTTTTTTTAACCCCTTAAGGCCTGCAGTGGAGAAATACCTCAATACTTTTCCTCTTCCCTTTACATAGCCCCAAGGCGTTCACGAAACAGGGCTTAACCCTTCCACAACGAAACACACTTAACTCTGATTCCAATATCACTTTTTTCCAGTGGTTACCCAACATGGCCCGAGGCGATCGATGCAAAAGCAATGGGCTCCTTTTGATTCTTCCGTGGGTTCATCCTCAGGTGGGTGTAATTCTCTGGGTGGCAATGACTTCTGAAAGTGGCGTAAAAGGTGAAGTTGTAGGTGGAGAGTAAATGACACTGGGGGGATGAATGATGGGCTCAGGATATATCAAGTTGGTGCTTAGATTCGGAGGCACAGGGCTCATGATTTGTAGTCTGAATAGACGGAGCTGAAAATCAAAAGATTTGAGTGAAGCGGATTGGAAAAGGTGAGGGTTTCAGGTTTGGTGAGAGCAAAGCCATCGTGCAGTTCAGACATAGCTTTAAATGCAGGTAGAGAGACTTTGAAACCTTAAAACAAGCTGCTTATTACAACACTGGCACAGGCTCCGTCAGATAAGCAATCTACCCCAAAGCACATGATTAAAGACAACACCAGCTTCTTCTTCACAGTTTAAAAATGATCCAGTCTCAGCAGAATGTAGCAGTTGGCTGCAATCTCAGTGAAAAGACTGAAATTGGCAAAATGAGAGGTTTGTTACATTGCGGTGCTATCATCTGCTGCCCCAAAAGGTTAGATGAGTATGTGCATGGGTCAGCGGTACATGAGAGAACCTGGTGTTATCAGGTATTATACAAAGGTAATTTCAGCCTGGTAATCTCACTGGTTAAAGACACACTTCAGTGGTTTTGATAACTTCTGATCTTCTTTTTTTCTCACCAACTGTGAGATTGTTAACAGGATTTTTCACTTTCTCCTGTTCTCAGAAGTATTGAAGACAATGAGGCGCCACTCTGGACAAAATGTCAGTTCAAACTTGAGAACTTGAAAAAGGAGTGTGCAAGAATGGACACTGTCTTCATAACAAAAACATCAATAATTGTCGTTTCTTCAAATCAAAGACCTGTGTTTGTTTTCCATGACAAGGAATTCTAGTAGATGTGTCAATTATGACTTGATTCTTTTCTGATCTGATGCTTCTATCAGCAAGCACATTTGTCTGTGCCTTCCAAAACGGTTACAAATCCATGTTTAAAAATGAAATAAGCCTTATGATGTGGCAACACTATGGTTAAGATCTGGTCAGGTTTAGGCACATTAATGACTTGGTTAGTATGAAGTCAGGGAACTATTGTAACATTACCTGAGTACAGATCTTTGAATCCACCCACTCTTATTAAGTTGGCTGATTCTTTGATCTGGCATTGTAAATTTAACAGTGGTTTCTTGAATTAAAAAAAAAGACCAACGAGCCCCCGCTGTCCTCTCCTGTGGGGGGACTAATGCTTAACCAATCAGTGCCACAGGGCAGGATTAGACCACTGTCAAACTGTTGTCAATGGTTGTCAAGCTGTGCACTGGAAACAGAGAAGAATGACAACAATGGTGACCGCTATAGATGCTGCTATTTAGGCTGTTTTAAATTGACTAAAGAAGAGAAGTGTGTGAATCATATCAGCTCAGCTTGCAGTATAACAGTTACTGAAATGCTGTGTGTTGGGCGCTGATACAGAAAAGACACAAAAATCCCTGTTTGTGTAATGTGTTTATGCAGCAGTAGAGCTAACGTTAGCTAATTAGCAGCTACAGGTTAACTTCATGGCAGTCCACAACTGAAAGGAAATCAGATCAGTCATCTACAAAGCAAGATAATTCTGCACCTCCAAAACATATCTGGGAGACCTCTGGTTTTAGGCTATTTTAATTGTCTCTAATCTGACTTGTAGCTGATAACTAGTTAACTAGCTAACTTAAGCTTTTCACAGTCTGGACTAACTGCTGCGAAGTGGATATGAAAACACTGTACTGACATTACAAGGACTTCTTATTTCTTTTCTGTGGCAGCAAACACAACACACAGCTTATCTACACACTTTATGGTTCACTAAGTAACATAATCACACTCTTTTTCTCACAAAACCAAAGACTGTGGGGGCAAAAACAAATATGTTGGCATAGCAACACATGGAATGAAATGTCTCTAATGACTGGTTAGGGAAGTCAAATTCCCCCTTTCCCAGAGAAATCTGTTGCAATGTCAAACTGAATATTGAAATGGAGTGTAACATAGGAAACAGAAAATAAACTGTGTTAAAGTCTGATGTTTTGTTGACCCATCCATCTACACCGACCTCTTCCCTTTGCCCACATTGTCGAGGCAGACCAGAGACATGAGAGCCTTAGAATGCTTTGTCGCTTGCTGTAAACATATTTTGGTGTATGCCATGAACATTATAGCCTGACACTTCTCACAAATACTCTGCTGCACACTAAAACCATTTGCGTCATCTCCCTTCATCACGTCCACCTTCTCCTCATGTGCTATATTTGACACTTTTTTATTTAACAAAGGGAATGTGAAACACCTTGTTTCATGTGGAGGTCCAATCAGTGCTGATGGTAGTCAATTGAAGCAATAAATTCTTCAGTGCATGTTATATTGAACAAAAAAGTTGAGTTCTTCTGCTGCAAAATCTGTTGTTCTTCTGGTACCTGCGACATCACAGTGATGTAGTTGGTGTTAAGGAAGAACTACAGGCTATTTCACATGTATATATATATATATATATATATATATATACACATATATATTGTCCCCCCCCTCCCCCACCCTTAGAAACAGACATATATAGTGGAGAGTTATTTTTATGAGGATGGTGACAAACACAGTATTTTGTCGTGAAGTTCACAGGACTTGTTGAAAGAGTGGGATGTGTGTGCTGAGTGGATTGACCATCATTATGGGTTGTCAGAACTGCTTTGAGATAGATTGCTTGGTCCCTGGAATTAAATATTTTCCTAATCTTTTCTTCAGTTCTAATAATAATTCGTCTTTGTATTGCAGCCAAATAAAAGATCTCATTTGAATCAAAACACCCCTGGCAAAAACAGAAGCTGTGCTGAAATCATAGTGATTGAAATTGATGAGTTCAAATTGGCCAAAGTATGAGCCGTGACTGTAGCCAGCAAACTGAGAAGAAAGTGTTAACAGACAGGGGCGATGATTATCTCTTTCATGCCTAGGTCTTTGTTCCTTTTAACCTCAATTAATCTGCACTGCTTTATATCCTCTGCACTGGGCACTGTTAAGCTCCCAGCCAAATATCGAAAGTATCAAAAGTTTCATGCTTTCCAAATAAATTAAAAGTGATACAGATAAAATACATCATGTACACGTCTTTGACACAGTGAATCACACCACTCTGACTGATTGTATTTGATTGGTTTGTTAGTTTGTTGGCTGAGTGACTACTGTTGCTGAGAAAAGAGGCACATCAGTCCAAGACGATGTCTGCAGCAGCAGCGCTGTAAATCAGCACGGCCTGACACGCTGCCTTTTCGGCAGCGCTGAAGTCCAGGAGGAGGAGGATAACGCAATCAAAAGAACTGAACTTACACCATTAGAAATGAAAGGAAAAACACTCTATCTCAGAGAAACAAAAGAGACCAGCCTAACGGGTCTATATTCATGTAATATACCCACTTGTGTCACTTCCTTCCGACACATCGCTTCCATTTGATATGCATTTTATTTGACTACACACATACATTAATTAGAAACAAACAAGCTTTAAACAATTCCCTGAATTGACTGGTGTGAAATGAGTCACTTGCTTTGAATTTCTTTATCTGGAAACCTCACAAACAGCGACCGTGTTGCCGCGTTGCTCCATTGAATTAACCAGCACATCGAGATGAATTAGTGTTGTTGCCACTTCGCACCCCTTCTCTTTCCTTTCTCTCCCATCTCATCTCATCTCTCCTTTCATCAGGAGCAGATGTTGAGGTCCACTTGACAGATAAACAGCATCTCTCATCATGACTGTGAAGAGTCTAAAACAGCCCCTTCACTGTCACTTTGAATGTTCATTATCATGCTTTATCCCGACTGTCAGCAGCAGAACACAGTTGTCTTTTCAGCAGAGCCTATTAAGGACGACAGCCTTGGTTGGTTCTTACATGCTGGCTAGAAATTAAAGAAACGAACTCTGAGCAGACAGTGAACTACCTACCTGCTGATATGTGATGCATGTAGACTTTTGTTGTGTAACAACACACCAGCTCCGCATAATGTTAGCTACTGTAGGAATGTATGTGTAAAAGGAAATGAACAAGTGAAGATAAGCTTATGTGGTAATTAGATTTTCACACTGTCAAATCTTTCACTGTTGCATGAGCTATTGATATAAGTACTTATATTTAGCTCTTTAATCTAAGCTACATTATTTTTAATTGAAAGGTGAAAATTATAAGCAAAAGTGTTGCAAAGAAGAACTGATGACTTTACAAAGAGAGAAAAAGAGATTTGTTGTAAAATGAGTCCAATATGTCCTTCTTTGTAAAATGCATATTGTTCCCATACATCATAGTGCCAATAATAAGTCATGCCAACACGATCCATCTGGGGATATGAATGTTTAATGAGGCCTCAATCCGCATTCACTGTAGAGAGCAGGTCACTTTTGGCTAAGCAAGATGTCACAACAACACAATTGGATTAGTAGTGCTCTGCATTATTGCCTGAAGTCAGCTGCAGGGTTAGGAAAAGCACATCAAAACACTATACTACATCAAAATTACAATTTTGCCAATTTTAACTAAAACAGTATTACAGAGGTAAGACCTGGGGTTATTTAGGCTACCATAACAATTTCTGGTGGTTAATGGTCACACACACTGTGGTTAACTCACAACCTGAAAATGAGATGAGTACCGAGGTGGAATGTAACTACGTACATTTACTCAAGTATTGTACAGGTACCTGTATTTTATTTGAGCATCTTACACCACTACATTTTGAAAGTAAATAGTTTACTTCTTACTTCACTACATTTATTTTTCGATCTTTGTTGCCTGACACTTGACAGATTCAAATCAATAATACAAAACACAAAAAGCAGGGGCGTAAATATAGACAGTGCAGGCAGTGCACCCGCACAGGGACCCATTTCATGGAGAGAGCGGGACATGCAACAGTGAAAGACTCTTTGCAAGTTATTCAGATTGCCATCTCTGAACATGCCTGTGTTCAAAGAAGAACTCAAATTAAATTGAAAATGATTCCATTCACTGTATATGCCCGCAAACCCATCTCTGTCATAGCTTTCATATTTTGGTAGAATAGTCTATAGGCTATGTTGTATAAATGCTAAGGCTTTCCTGTGGGGAAGCTGCGTTTGAATCCTGCCCTAACCCCTGACATTTAAAAATCAATTACATGTCAGTGCTGCCTGTCGTTTACAGTTTTTATTGTCATTATTAGTTTTTATTATTTTCAGTTTCCAGGTGCAGTTTGGTTAGTTTTAGGCAGTAAAACTACTTGGTTAAGGGGAAGATCATGATTTGTCTCTGCCATGTGGGCGCAAATAGCATTACTGGCTACAGACACCTGGGTGCTTGTCTTTGCCATGCTAGGCTATACACACCCTGGTGTAAATAGCCACAATGGGTATTGTGCAAATACCCACAAACACAAACACAATCTGCCAAATATAAATCACCTGAGACATTATGATCAAATTTTATAGGTTAAATTAACCAGCAATATATAAGTTTTGTGATTATAATTAAGTTATACCACAATTAAAGACCATACACCTAAATAATGTTCTTTATTAGACAGTATTAGACCCTTTATTAGACCGTTATTAGACTTTATTAGCGGGTCATTAGAGACACATTACACAGAACTGTACTGTAAACTAAAGTGTATTGTTTCCCATAGTTAGACCCCCTATTAGAGGCTGATTAGAACACATTACAACAGTAAGTATACTTAAGTGAAATCTTAGCCATAGACAAAATATTCCTCTACCTCTGTAATATTGTCCTTGACTTGGTAGATCTAGTTCACATATAGTTATTAAATGAAGCATCAGACATGGGTGTTTGGTGTGTTACGTCTTATTTGTGTGCTGTAAAATAACGTGTGATCATGTTCTGTTTCCGGAAATTGATGTGACATCATCAGCGAAAATGTTTTACTGAAGAAGACTTCTCACTCTGTTGTTGTTACATAAACACACATGCAATGTTTCTACCTGAAATATAAAATATCTTTGGCTAAATGAAGTCACGTGCTTGCAGAGAGCACAGACACCGAACAGCAGCATGTTTCATTTTGGAATGTGAAATTAAGGTTAGTTAGCTGCAGCTAATATAATCTTTTAAATTGTTGAAAGCAATTTTCAGCATTTCAAATTTTTTCTTATTTCACCTCGGATGATTTATTGTCAAAGGATGAATGTGGGGCCTGTTTCATAAAATTTGCATAATGCAAGCTGTGATTTGTAATATTACAAAATTTTGTCTTGCATTCATTTTTCAAATATTTCAATAATTAGGTCCAATGTGTAAAATTTATAGGGATTTATTGGTAGAATATGGCAGAAATGGAATATAATATTCACAAGTATGTTTTGACTACATTTAATTAGTGCATAATAATGTGAAAATAAGAACTGTTTTGTTTTTGTTTTTTGCCATTCATAGTTTTTTATTGAGAGATTACCATAAATCGTTCATTGTACTGACTTACAACATAGGACTTGTATAGCATGACTCTCTTTTTTAAGATACCTATATACAGTATATGTATATATATATATATATATATACAAATAATACAAAAAAACAAACAAACAATGAAAGCAAAATTAGCTCACAGGAGAGGAGAGATGATGAATGGCAGCCTGGGATAAACATAATTAAATCTTTCATCAATGCCCTTTAAACCTGTAACAGGGGAATTGTTTTATCAAATGATTACCCCCAAAAAATACATTACAAAGAAAAATAGCCAGGTTCTATGGTATTAGAGTACTGTGCCCATTTAGCCCAATATAACTGGAATCTACCTACGGTGTAATAAACAAGCGTATCACATTCTTCCAACAAAACTCTCTCCAATTAAGAGAAGCAGTTGTTTTGTTTTTGTTACCTTAAAAGTCGTTTGTATCTACAGAGGGCGTGCATCCTCTTCCACAGAGGTTGCCATGTTGAACCACGTTTCTCGATACAGCCTTTTGCATTTCACTGTAGTTTCTCCTACACATTTGGAAGAGGAGGGTGATGTGAACAGCATTCAGTGGTATTCAGGGGCACAGGTCCTCTTCCATGGAGGCCACCATATTAAGCCATGTTTCTACATCAGCTCAGAATGAACAAACCAAACACTGGCTATAGATATAGCCTTTCGCTAGTGTTAGTGTTAGTTTTGTGGCCATTGTACATTTTCCTACATGATTGGAAGGGAAGGGTGAGGCAAGTGGTATTTAGTTGGTTGCAATCTACAACCTCAATGCTAGATGCCACTAAATCCTACAGACTGGTCCTTTGCGACCCCTGCATGAACATGCAAAGCACTGAAGGAAAAGGACCCTGGACTTGGCATCATTTGCAATCTGTAAGCAGTGCTGCTCACAAATCACTTTTGTGAAACAGCCCCCAGGGTAGCTGGTCAACCAGGAACCAGATGGCAAATGGAACGGGCCATTGTAAACCAACCCTACTCACATTTAGAGCTTCATTTACATATTTCATTTTAACAAACAGATAGCAAGACAAGGCAACAATACAGCTGGATGTTTTTAAATTAAATAAAACAACCCACTGCAATATTGTGGCAAGCTAATTTTTTGCAATTCTGCATCAACAAAAACACTGAATAACATCAGCTATGGCTTACATCACTTAGAGGACCAATACATGTGAAGCCAACGCCACATCAGCCTTCCTCACCTCTTGAGTGCAGCAACTTCTGTATGTTCAGTCAAATCATGGACAAACAAAGTGAATAGTATCTGGCAAGTAGTTCAAGGATGCTCAGATTAGAGTAGAACTGCCCTGAGCTGTCTGATTAGAAAGCTTGAAATCACAGCCTCCATTGAAGTAACAGAGGGATTACTGGTATTGATCAGTGAGTCCCGCACTCATAAATTATGGTCAAAGTCTGCTATGAACGTGTATAAATTATGCAGACTTTGCTGGGCATAGAGAATAGATAGGGACCTCGCTGTCTGTCGATTGGGATGATACAGGTTCATTGATCTGATGCCAGCGTTAGATGTATACTGTAGTAAGTTTTCTGTGATTCACACTGATGGAAGTCAGTTATATTTCCTTAAAGCTACTCCAAGGAACTGTAATATTGTGTTAATTTTGGAGGCGTCTGTGGACAAATGTTGTAGTGTTTCCACTGACATAACCACAAAATATACTGTAATGTCAAAAATAAAATGATCCAAATAAAAGTCTCTCCCTGCTTCTTTTTAACCAACTAATGTAGTACTTACTGTAACTTTGCCTGGGAAAATGTAAACACAAGCTCAATATTCCTGCCGGGTGTAAGCCTGTAGGGATCATGCAAATGCTTTCACATGTCAGTGTGTGTATGTGCGTGTGTGCCTGCAGCTTATCCGCAATTAATCTCTAATATTACTGGACCCATCATCCTAATTTTTTTTTGTACATTCATAACTGTATGCTGAAGGACCTTTGTGATTCAGAACTATTGGAAAACCTTGAAAAAACTTTTTTTAATGTCTCCATGCTGTTGACAGCGGTGGCCTGAGGGATTATGTTTTCAAGGCATCCCATTCTCAGGAATGCAATATCTCAAGAATGCATTGAAGGAATTTTTTCAAATAAGCGTCCACTTGGACTCAAGGATGACCTCGCTTAACATGTTTGCCCATAGTTCAAAAAATTAATGTGCTAATTTTGACCAAATTACACACAAATATCTAAAAGGATGAAATAATGAGGAGATGACATTTTATATCCAAAAGGTCAAAGGTCAGCTTCACTGTCACATCACAATGTTCAGCTCTCTCATCAGTCCTCTGTACTCCTTCGTAAAAATAGTCTCTAAGTGAAGACAGCATGTTTCTCACTTGAAATTATTTGCTGGAATCACACGTGTAATACATTTTATTAAATTACTGCAAAGTTACAGGTCAGTAAATTCCATATTAAATTAACTTTACTTTGAAATGTTTCAATTTATGTGGGGGGTCATGTTAATCTTGGCAGAACTTTGCAAATCTCTGCTGGTTGCATCTGGTAGTTGGTGGCACTGCAGTAGGTGCTTCACCATCTGCTGCCTAGTCTGCACTCTACTGAGTGCTGTCTTCTAGTTTCATCTTATTTTGCAGAGAACCTGACCCAGTGGCAGATATTAAGAATAACTATATAATAGCAAAATAGCTCATCTACTTGTGTATGTTCTTTTTTTGCTTATGTAGGTCATATAGAGACATCAGTATTAAACTGAGAATGTTTCATAAGCAGTTACAAATCTCCTTGTAGTAGCTTTTGAATTGAGGTGTAATCTTCTTTATTCTGTTAGTATTGTGTATCTGTCTTGCTGTATGGTGTTTGGTGTGCACATCTGATATGTGTAAGACAACACAACTCCTGGCTGATTTGAAGAGCATAATTTGTAGGTAAAGAGGCCCACAGTAAGTCTTCATTTTTTAAAATGAGATGATAACTGGTCTGTTTTCATACAGTTGTCATTTTCTGTTAAAATATTTATTTTTAGGAGGTGTGGAAGGCTGAGACAGAAAGCCATTATTGTGGATCCAAGACTGCTGCTTTGTATTTGTAGTTATCCCATCATTTGACTCAACAAAGCGTCCCCGAAGTAAACTATAATGAAACTGTGACTTTCAACTTTTTGGCAGTTTTCTTTTTAACTCATCTTGCACAAACAATATCAAATGTACACAGTTTGCGCGTAACCATGCATTGAAGAAATGTTTTGTCATATTTGCCTCTTAGGAATACACCAGCAGTTTCAATGCAGCGACGGTTTGTTTGCCTGTTTGAACACTGTGGGTGCATGCAATTGGCCATTAATGTGACACAGAGGCCACCCAGTCACACAAAGATTGTTTGTTGGTTCACAGATACATTACTGTTTGCTTGCTGGGCTTATTTGCTGTTAGATATCACAGGCTCATACACATACCAAAAACACATTGCCTTGGTCCTCAGATCTGTGTTCCTGGAAACTAGCAGCTGCTGGCTGGCATGCACATTGTGGGGTTAATTGCTGAGACAGATTTGAGCAACTGCCATGTAAATGTGTGACAAAGTGAAGATATGTGTGACCGAGCATCAAAAGATGGTATATGTGAGTTGAAGAAGAGAAACGGTCTGTCATTATGGGTTAATAACAGGTGTCAGTTTCCACCAAGCTGCATTATCAGCCACACATACGGCTACATAATATAGGATGTAATGCATTCTGTGGATCGTTTGTTTTAGAGCTTTTGTGCCTTTGTATTCATATACAGTATGAAGTGTGACCTCTAGATGAACAAATAAGTATTTCTGTTTTCACCAGCTGTTCATAATTGAAAATATAGCAATGCCTGTTTCCTGTGCTTATAGCATTACTGACATAAACAAACCTTTAAAGAAAAAAGAAAAAAAACTCCTTCCATTTATTTCTCATCTGTTCTGGGTTTGTGAACCTCAGGATCTGTCAATCAACTTGAAAGTGACAGCGGGCTTCAAAATCATTGGCTTCATGGTGCCACGACCTTTTTGTTTACATATGGATGACGTGTTGTGTCTTTAAAGAAACAAGGCTATTTTATGTTTAATGAAAATGTTGTGAGAAACAGATGTGGAAGAAAGAGCAATCACGATTAGCCAAGCCAGCCATTAACGTGATTGCAATTTAAATCATGCACAGACTCACTCTAGTTTTGTTTTTTGCTCTCTTAAGGGCAAATCTTCTCAATCATGGAGCTCAATTATGCACTGATTGTTAGTGGGGCTTATATCCTCATCATGTGTTGCTCATGATGTGAAATCACATGACCTATACCTAATTGTATTGCACTGGCATGCCGGCACTAGCTGCGAGTGCTTCTCCCTGAGCGAGAGCATTTCATTTAGATAAACCAGTGACAACTGCAACCTCACAGCAGCAGGTTTGCTTGTTTTAATCGTCCAATCAGAGCCGCGGTGAAGGAGGTGTTACTAATTTATATTGCAATATGAGCCCCATTCACATGCAGGGGATAATTGTGAATCCCGTAAACAAACAAATAAACAAACAAATATTAACAAGAGTTTAAGACTGACTTTAACAACACGTGTTCATGAAACAATTACACAGATTTTTCATCATTCTCATCAGTGATTGTGATGCCTTTATGGAATTGCTATGAAGCAAATAACATAATGTTAGAGGTAATGGTGGCTTGTACCTTGTGACAGTAGTACTCTTACAGCTAGTGTTATGATAATTATGATTTACATTACATTGCCCATAAACACTGCTGCTCCCCAGTACAATGAGGTTTGCTCTGCATGAAAAATTTAATTTATTGGATTTGTGCACATTAAGTTTTTTTATGCCACTCAGCAAGATTTTCAAACTAATGTATTATCCACTGTCATTTTCCACATTCAAGTAAGCAATAATAAATATGCAACATGTGGTTAAACTTTCAAATTAAAGCTTGCTGAGAAATATTTCAGGTGATAATTGGCATTCTGGTAAGGTTTAGAAAACAAAAATACTTGGTTAGATTTAGAAAATGATTGTTTGGTTTAAAATAACTACGTCAGCACTCCATCAACGTTGGTTATTGTCCTCATATATGAAGGGAACCAGGTTTACTGTGTGAAAGTCCTGTGTTTGACCCACCAATCCACCCCATTATCCTCTCTATGTTCGGCCTTATTTCTTCGAAAGTCGTGCCGACTGTCTTGAAAAAAAAAGGGCAATTTGTGTCTATGCACACAATTACATTTTATGACTGTTTCACAAACTGCTGTGGTAGTGAGCAGGTCATGTGTTGTTGATTTTCTTAAACAAAGGGAGTGAGAAATGGTTACATTTATTCAGAAAATCAATTATATGTCTTCTGTCAGTGACAAAGTTAAATTTCAGAACTGGCATCTGTTTGCTACTTTACATTCATGGCCGCTGCTAGGATTTTAGAAATACTGAGTCTGAGTCCTCCCAAAGCATCCATCCATAGACTTTTGGATTTTTCAAAACATTATTTCAAATTTTACATGTTTTATTTATTCAGAAAGCAGTTCAATCAAAATGTCTATTTTTTAAATTTTCATTTCTGAACATGAAGGTCTAAATGCTTTTTAAAAGCCCTTCACAATGCCAGGAATACAATTTAGCACAATGAATCATTCATATGTATATATATATATATAATTATTATTATTATTATTATTATTATCAAACAAGCATTATTCTTTGTCAAATTTATATTCCATCCTCAAACCATTTCACCTTTTTGTATGGAATCCTTTGAGACATTCTCACTGCAATAAAAAGCAAACACTAAAAAGTACAAGTGGACTGATCACTCTTTGTAAAAGACTTTTGTTGATGATTAACAGCCTGATAGATGTAGGGCTTGGGCTCATTGTTCCGGGGACAGGGCAATAGAAGCTTCTCTTCCAGTGCACAGTGATCAGACTGCCTTTGTTGCTGCTCAAATGAAACGAAAAACATACTAATCATGCAAGTTTGTCACACTGTTAAATTAATCGCCACTTTCCCATGATCTCAGGGTTGTAAGCAATGAAACTCTCTCACATTGTTTGTCCCCCGTCTCCCTAATTTTGTTCACCTTTTTATGCAGCTGTTTTGAGCTCATCTTTGAAGTAAGTGTTGGCAATTTTCCCTCATCACTTTCCGTTGGGTCAAAATCGAAGTCAGATCAAAACAAAATCAACTGATTAGAGGCTGCATCACAACTGTCACCTACGCCATCCTTGATCCAATCAGCTTTCACCTTGCTTCCCTGTCTTCCTGTCTCCTCAAACAGCACTCATTCCCACTGGTATTCTGTATCTGCATATATTCATTTACTTACTCCCTCACTCCTTATTTTCTCTGAATAATCTCCTTCATTCTCCCCTTTCTCCTCTACCACCCACTGCATTATCTGTTAATAAGCTGAAATTTGTTTGTCACCGTGGTGATACAGAGGGGTGCTGCCCATCCAACCTTACTTGGTTTATAACACCTCTTATTGAGTCTGATCAAAAGCCAATTGAATCCCAGTCAAATATTTGTATTTCCCCCTCGTCTGTTTGATTTAACTGCCAATGCTGTCAATCCCGCTTTTGCTGCTGCCTTCCTGAACCCTGCCACAGCTCACTGCCCCGCAATCTAGTTTCCAGATTTACTGTGTAACAGCTCCTAATGACAAAGAGAGTCCCTGGATCCCCAAGTGGTGCATTCAATGCCAAGGCAGTCAAGGTTATTCAGGAATATAAAGCAGGGATTTGTTGAAACAATAGGCTTTATGGAATGAGTCTAAAACAATGTGCAAAGTATACTAAAATACCAAGAGATGTGTTTTACTGCTGAGTGAGACATCGGACATTGGACATGTGACAGACACTCTAGGAAAATGTCCTGCAAGGAAAGCACATAAAAGTTGAGAAACATATGATTGGGTCCTGCATGGGCCTAGTTTTGCAAACCCACACCACACTTGAACCTACCTGTTATCTACAACTTTCTCAAAGTCAAACCTGCACCTGATCATACTTGCCAAGCTGAATACCAGAACCAACCTGTCAAGTCAAACCCATACCTGACCGCACCTGTACATTCAATACATTCAATAATGTATTGTCCAATTTGGTATTCTCTACTGGCTATTTTTGACTTTATGCCATCCATTTTAGCTATCCATTGAGGTAGCTCACCATCAGCTAGCCTACATCACTGTCAGATCAGAAAGCACTGTCCTGTGTTTGGCAGGATGTGGGTTAAAGGTTGTGTTGTAGGTTTTCACAATAAAATCCTGACAGCTGATTAGATTTATTAGGAGATTTAAATGTCAAAAATTCTGCATGACCATTTTCATTTCTGATTTCTCCATGAGAAAAAAAAACACATTATTATATTGTATGTTATATATTATTATTCTCACCTGCTGCCCACCTGCAATTAGTTCATTTTTACCCATGTCCATACTGTCGAATTTATATAAAGATGTTTTGGGTTTTTGTACCAGTTACACCACTACCCAACCTGGTGCAGGACTCTAGCATTTGATGTCTTACTTTAGCTTTTTGTGTAAATCTTTCTCTTTCAATATGTTTTATTTATTTAGAACACTGCAGACGACAAGAAAACTAGAACTCTTGTGCAGAATGAGAACATTCTTGCACACAGCTCACACATACCTGTTTGTGCATATATAGTGTACTGCATGTGCATCCCTGCTGTTTTTCCAACTGCTGCTCAAGAAAGCAGCAACAGAGTCCCGCCACTATTTCTCAGGCCGAAATGAGTGTGCCCGAGTTTTGAATGGTATTCATCTGTTTCCTTTACGAGTGTTGAGGCAGCGGTGTTACCCCCTGGCCAGCCGTATCACCACTCTCTATTACACTCCGAACTGGAAGAGAAGGAGTGGGGTTATAGCTGTTAAAGCCTGCAAGTACCTGGTGCAACCTGATTCTATGGCCTGTTGGAGTGGCTGTAGCCATGGTCAAAGACACCCCAGGGAACAACGCACATACACTTGCTCTTTTTCTCTCTCTCTCTGACACACACATACGCATATCGCGCATTGAGGCTGACTCATACTATATGTAGGGCAAGACCTCATTCTTTTCCTTACATCTAACCATCCCCATCTCCTTTTTGCAATACAGCATATTTCTTTCTCATCTGAATCTGCTTTTTTATTCGACTTTTGCATCTACTTTGTTGCTTTTTTCACCTTGTCCCCATCCTGTTTTTTTAACATCTATTATCCTACTCTTTTTGTGTTGTGGCTTATCTTGCCTCTGCCACCACAACAGCCTTAGAAAGTATCTGACCCAAGTGAAGCTGGCAGGCCTCCACATGGCTGGGACTGCCTTCTATCAAGCCCTGTAAGGGAAAACACTGCAGGTGTTCTCTGGCCTGATATCAGTGTTTGCAGCAGAACTACGTCACCTCCACTACTGCTTAAGACAGATGGTTTGGGTGTAGGGTGCCGACTGATCATTTAGGGGGCTGCTGTGAATAAGCGCTGACACACTCTGTGGCATTATCCCATCCCCAACTGTCCTGCTGAAGCATTTAGTTAAGACTTCCATCTGTAGGCTGTTTGCTTTGTGCCCAGAGCTGCCCAACAACAGAGATGGTTGGAACACTGAGACATCTAACTGGGTGTTTTGACAACCTGTCATACATAAAAGATGTGATGAAGTCACAGGTTCCAATAAGGAACATAAATGAGGACAATCACACATTTGCGGACATAATTGAAGACAGAGGCATGAAACTGTCTGTTTTCTCTCAGAAGGAGGCAGTATGTCCTTGGATTTAGTTTTCTTTACAAGAATCCACGGATAACCACTCGCTGGTCATCCTGTCCAAATAGCTCCATCCACCTTGGCCTCCCAATTGGTCACACTGTTTAAACGGCACTTTTTGGCAATTGAGAGGGCCAAAGATTTTGGTTCTGCTGGGCACTCGTTCACTTCTAGAGATCTGAATGAGCTTTCTGTCATGTTTCAGGGTCCCAAGAAACAAAAATATCCTTTGTTTCACCTTCATGGGGTTAGCCTTCAAAAGCATTTGGCCACCATTCAGCCATCCACGCTCACCCAAAGTGTGTGGACATGGCACTGGAACCATCAGAACCAGATCAGAGTGCTCTTCTATCTGGACAACCTCACCCATTCTGTGTGATGATGACAGAAGGTGGGTCGTGAGCTACAGATGAGGCTCACCACATCAACACCACTGGAAGGGCCGGCAGTGTCGTTCATGGGGCTTATATAGTGTTAAGGGACTGTGGCTCCAGCATGTCACTGAGAAAAACAGAGAAATTGTTAACAAAAGTTTACTGATATAACTTCAGTACTGCATAGTTCTCAGTCTTTTCATGTTTGTAGCAAGTATGTTCTAACATGTGTATAATGTGTTAAGAAGAAAAACTCCCTTTTCCTTTACACAGGCTTTAAAATAAATAAGGGAATAAATTATACAAATACATAAATGAAAAATCAGAAATCCCACAAAACAATGGATTGTTGCAACTGGCACTTTACACCCGGCATTTTATAGAATTCACACTGCACTTTATGTCTATGTATGAATGGGTATTTTAATGTGAATTATTGTTTAACTCTTTGTGTATTGTTACTACTATTATTATTCCTTCTCTCTCTTTTTTTTTTTCTCTCTTTTTCCTCTCCTCTACCTCTTATGCGTCTGTCTTTCTATTACCTGCCAAGGGACTGCGGATGTAAATTAGCAGGCTTGCTAACTCCGACACATTTACATTTGTATTTACATACTGATGTCCATTAATGTGTACTGTCCCTTTCAAATAAATAAATAGACTTTATGTATTGTGCCTACTGCTCATTATACTGACTGCCTTTGGTTTAAAAACTGTCTTTGAGGTGGCTGGCCTGAGCTCTGGTGCGCTGTCATTTTCCTGAGGGAAGGAGTGAAAACAGGCCATGTGGAGGGTGGCTGGTGTCCTCTATGATACTTAGGGCCTTCTTTCTTCAGCGGGTGGTGGAAATGTCCTGAACAGCTCTGTGGCACTCCTATGTTGAGAACAATGGTAGATGAATAGCTTGTATTGGGGATGTATAAAATCAAAAAGGGTTTTCTTAAAGCATGTAGGAACCACACAGAGCGACATTTACAGGTTAACAAAGTCTATGAAACATTTGAAAGCTGACTAGAGCAGGTCTTAAGGACGCAAGATGGTTGTGTTTTCTGGTGGTCTCAGGTCACACTGAAAGTGGCTGTAGAACCTGGTCCAGGAGAGAAGCAGTGGTCTTGGTAAAACTGCTCACCTTGGGTTTATAGTCTGTTATCCCTTGCAGTCCCTACCACATGTGCTTGGAGTCCCTGCCACTGTAATTCCGTTCTTTTTATTCTGGTATTGTTTTTTTGGCTGACTGAATTGCTTTCTTCAACTTGTACCTGTTACCTTGTAGTGATCCTTATCCCCTGCTTTAAAAGTGTTTATTTTAATCCTAGCCAAATGTTGCTATTAATCCAAGCTTCCTGCTTAAGATATGAGAGAACTGTATAGCTGAGAATACAGGTGTCCACACAGAATTTAACATAGTCACTAACTGTATTGGCATACTCACAGATTTAGTGGATACATCAAAACTGAACAGTCCATTGAATCAAAGCAACACTAGAATTGCTGATTTTCCACTAGCCAGCACTGCACTGTCCTCAAGGTTGGTTTCTTGCTCTTACCTTACTGCCTGTAAACTGGTAGTATAAGAGCACAGATAAATGGTCCGGTTTCCCAAAATGAGGCCATGGATTAGACCTGTACACTCTATTAATAATAGAGTAGCAGTGATCCAAGGCCTTGTCACCCCTAGTAGGGTGGCTGACCCTAGTAGGGTGGCTGACCCTAGTAAGGTAGCGCTGATTTGAGGCTGTAGTGATTGAAGTCTGTGGATGATGATAGCCACTGACTGTGCCATAGAGATATTCCAGAGCTACTGTAGCGTTGGCTTGTGGTGTGGTGTAAACAGGGACAGTTAATAGGACAGAGTGGATTCCCTTGGAAGCTAAAATGGTCATTACTTGATTGAAAAAGTGTTCCTACTGTTCCTTCTACTGTGTCCACACTTGAGTGTACCAAAGTGCACCATGGGTTGTTAACCAAGACACATACTCCCTCACTTTTTACCTTGCTGGTCAATTCACACAAGCGGTCTGGTCAGTGCATGGAGAAGCTGTCAGGGTTGTATGGCCCTGTCCAGGATGTTCAGTTCAGCCAGGCCTCAGTAAAATAGAACATGCAGCAATCCCACATATCTTGTTAGGATCTAATAGGGCAGTGGAGTTCATCTAACCTATTGCCAACAGATTGTACGTTGGCCAGCAAAATGCTAGGGATGGGAGGTCAGGTAGGTAATGGTGTAAGTTGCTGGTGCTTCAAGATACTGTAGGTGTTGTGAACAATCTCCATTGGTATCTCCGGAGATGCACACAAGTCTGGAACATTTACTGTAGTCTTATGTCCAGTAAGGTTTGACTTTTTTTATTTTTTATTTTTTTTATCGCGAGATTAACGTTCATTGTGACCAAGTGAACTTGTAGTTTTTATAAGCTGTGGCCACGACGACGAATCCGCAGCCGCCACATTAATGTGTGTGCATTTCACAACACATCATGTAGTGAATGACTGCTCCACCCTAAGGCTGGTAGGTAGTGTATTATCAAGGTATCAATTATTTTAGGCAGAAAGTATAATTTCAGCACTATCAATAATGAACAATATTGACTTAACAAGCCACACTTGATCTTCGTTAGACTGACTGAACAGCCTCAAAGAAATTATATTTTACAATTCTTCATATTTTGTTATAACGAAATTCGTTAATTCGGTGCTTTTAAAGTCATGATATTAAGCTGACACGGATCACTTACTTTGTTTGCGGTCAGACGTTACAGCGTCTCCATCAAGGCTGCACGGTGTCGCTGTGTTAGATGCAGTCGGCTTAATACGTAAAGTCAGTGATCACAAATTAGAATTATATATATTACAAACAACCTTTCATTCATCTATGTTTGGATTGGATTCTTCGGGAGATTTTAGCGTCTGAAATGCATTTAGCGCATTTCATTACCGCCAGCTGATGGAGGTAAATCCGTCCGTATGCGGCATCTCTGCAAAAGTATGAATCTAGTGCATTAAGTAGTGTGAAATATAACACTACACGTTGTTTTCAATAAAAAAACATTTGCACAAAGCAAGCCTATGCACTTTTCCATGTTGATAAGAGTATTAAAATGATAATACAAGGGACATTTATAAGAGATAAAAATGTGCGATTAATGTACGATTAATCACGAGTTAACTATGACATTCATGAGATTAATCGCAATTAAATATTTTAATCGACTGACAGCACTAGTTTTTGTATTCATTCCAGATTCCAGTTTCCATCTAATTCATCCCTAAACAAGGATACCCCCTGATTGCAGAAATGATAGACAGAAATGCTAGCAGTCCTATCCTGGCCAAAACCTCCTTAAGGAGAACAATGTCACAGGCAAATGCATTTCCCAGGCAGGTGGTTGCAATCAATGATACATGCAGCAGCCCCAATGTGAGAATTATCAGTGCCCCTTAAGATAGCAACAGGAAGAAAAAACGTTTGCATGCCATCCTATGCTACAGTGAATGCACAGCTGTATGGTGTATGCTGCAAACAACAGCTCTTCTCTGTCATGCTACCTTTACAAAGATTTACAGTTATGTGAGACCACCCATAGCCAGGCTCATACTTAGCATTCTCAAGAGACTTGGAAAAGTAAGGACCTGGATCAAGGCGGTGCTATTACCAGCACCTCAGTTGGTCTGCAGAGTTTTTCAGTTCTTTGCCCATCAAAGTTGCAAGGTAACTGACATTCATCACTAAGGCAGCACAACTATTGTCTATAAGGTCCATGGTCATGCCCATGTTCCATGTTGGAATGGAAACCTGCAAATGGCCTGCTCAGTGTGGCGTATGTTTGGCGACCCTTTCTTTTTTCTATAGATCATAGTGACCAATCCATTTGACCCCTGGGCTGTACCATGGGTTTGCATTGTAACTGACGCAGCAGAGGGTTCAGGTATCAAATGTCATCCCTAATCCCATAAGGCCACTAGTCTCTGAACTTCATTGGATGCAGTGTTTAGTTATATGGGGCTCAAATTTAGGGGCTTATCGTGGGTTGGCTGGCTTAGCGTGCATTATTCAAATTTTCATAGTGTGAATCTGCGAGCTTGAGAGTTAAAACCCATAAAGCCCTGTTAGAGGGCTTTGCCTGTGTTCATACAAGTAGAATTATAATACCTAATCATTGTTACTTAGCAAACCCATACAATGTCAGGGGTGGGAATC
>JAJHUR010101795.1:0-26280 GCA_027495735.1 Lutjanus campechanus | reverse complement strand
TTTTTTTCTTCACTCTTGTCTCACTCAGTGAGCTGAGAGCTTGGACACCTGGATCCAGCCCTCTGCCAATTAAAATAGGGGACATTTGCTTGGTGCTTCTACAAAGTTCTTTCACAGTCATTTGCAAAGCAGAAATCTATGTTAAGACTTATGGGACAGGGCATGCATTTTAAAGGACCAGTGTGTAGGATTTAGTGGCATCCACCGTTAAGTGCGTAGACTGCAGCCAGCTGAGCGCTGCTCACCTCAACATCCCCCTCAAAGCATGTAGGAGAAGGTACAGTGGTCAGAAAACTTGTGAAAAGCCCTCAGCATCTCAGCATTTATCCATTCTGGACTACTGTAGAAACATGGCAGCCTCTGAGGAACAGGACCTGCAGCCTCTGTAGATGTAAAGGGCTTATTCTGAGATAACAAAAACACACCAGTTCTTATTTTCAGGGGATCATACATTAATGAAAACATACTTATGACTATTATATCTCATTCCTGCCATAAAATGTCAATAGGTTCTCCTAAATCTTACCATTAAGAATTTATTTTAGAATTTATTTAGAGTTGAAAGCTGTCACTTGTCTTTTGGGCCAGGTGTTTTAGGGGCTAGTTTTAAATATAAAACTGAGCTAATTTTTTAGATTTTAATACTGGACAATTAAAGACACATTGGTCTTCCTTCAAGAAACAAACAAAGATTAATTTTTGTTTGTATCCACAATGTGTTCTTATTCTGTTGATTTCGAGGATTCAACAATGTTTTCTTATTTTTGCTCTTCTCTTAGACAAGACTAGATTTTACGAGTGGTTGAGGGGACTATTACCCAGATAAGGGAGTCCACTAATTGTTTTTCCAACACAAGGACACACAAGAAATCAGTGTTTTATCTAGGGGGACATCTTTAGCTGTTAACAGTTAAAAGTGTCATATTTTTCACATATTTGCAGCTTTTATCTAGTTTATATCATCTTATGCTCAATATTTTAGGGGTCCATACACTTAAAATTTAATAAAACATTATCAGATGAGTCAAAAATATTTATAAATTATGGTGTAATAAATAATGCTGAAAAGTAAAAGTGTGTAAAACAACAAACAACTAATTAACAAATTATATATACAGTATATATACTGTCTCTTATACACATCTAGATGTGTATAAGAGACAGGTTTACATGACTGCTGAAGTTCCTCTAACAGCCTTTTATTGTGGTGTCTCACCAGTTTTTGAGTGCTTGCACATGTCACAACACCTGCCCTTATATAGTGTTTAGGGTATGTTCAAGTTTATGATCACATAGGATTCATCATTCAGCTCACTTGGGTAAAAGCAAATTAGGGTGGCTGAGAACAATTGGGGCTTCTGGAGTTGCCTCCTCTTATTTTTACTCTTAACAGAAAAACAAGAGAAAATATAAGGGACAGTTTAAAAAATGTTGCTGCATGAGGCCCATTGTTATTTATAAAATATGTCTGCAAACTTTTCACAAGTTTACTGTAATTTCACAGGGAAATGTGTTGTGCTGCCATTATAAATGTGAGCTGAATTTGCTCAGTAGTTCTTCTGTGTTTTAAAAGACTAAAAAAGCCATTATTCAAAATAGTTGTATTCTGCTCAAGCAGGGCTGAGATATTGTTCTCCATCCACAGAGCCACAGTATGTATACAAACACAAAAAGAAAAGACAAATAGAAAACCCTGTCTTAAAGTAAAATAAAATCTTCCCAAACACACAATATGCGGTAACTGCATTCAAAAGGTCCTTATAACAATTCATAATACACTACTATTTGTTTGACTGTGTAGGTGAAAGCAGTGCATGTGAGCACAAAAGATGTTCTCCATTTACAATACGCAGTTCAGCGAAACCATTGTGATTTATGGTCAGCCAAACTCCTGTTTATGCTAATGGTGCATGGTTAATGGGGCAGACTTAACAGTGTCTATTATCAAGTAATCACAATTTGTTCCCCTTACACTTAACAGGATTGAGAGGTCTGGATTTCCCCAACAAACAGGCGGTGGATTGTAATTAAGGCTGTGAAGTGTCACATGGAAGAGTGAACAACAGGGTAATGGCTGTTATGGCAGCACTCCATTTACAGATGAAGTCTGAACCTGATCATCTCTTGCTGCTGTGGGCACATACTGTAAAAGCAAGAAGGGAATGACATCCTCTCTTTTAGCACAAATTAAACCATGCATTACCTGCATTTCAGAGGAAAATGAAAATTGACACAAGCTTCAGCCGCCCGCCGTGCCACCACCATTATGAGCCCAATATATTACTTTAAGTGCCGAATGTGTCGTGGCTAATTATTTATTTGAATAACACATGCTCATATTGCAGCAGTATGGATTTTTAAGGTTGATGATCATACAGTGATTTCTTTTAGTTCGGACATGACAAATTGTGCACACACATAAGGAAAAAACACAACTGGCTGAAAGTTTCCTGGTTTTGGCGATGTTGTGATCTTGCCTGCATTTATGAGCTCTATTCTGTTGATTCTGGGATTTTGGTAAATTACAAACTGACCAGTGTGAATGAGGTAGAAAATGTCAGTGGCACCTATAACTAAATTACTCTTAGATTGAACTTAACATCACAAATTGATTATAGCAAACACTTTAAAGGCACAGCCCCATATCCCAGGTGTTTCCCATTAAGATGGCTGCGTAGACGACTTCTTAGGTAGAAGCTGAGTGGAGCAATACTGGGAGGTTGCCTACATAATAAACCACACTCCAGCATAAGAATAATAATGGTTTTCATGTTCTTTATCCTTGTTAAAATTTTTACTTAATAATATCCTTGAATTTAACGTACATGAGACTCTCTAAGATAATGTGAAAATCTTATAGGTTTGGGTTCTGACCAGCACTTCTAATTATTTCCACACTTCCTGAGAAGTCATGTTTTGTTCTTCAGTTGGCATGGCCCACAGGTCTAAATGCTATAATCCCCATGAGTCTCAGGCACCATTACTGTGGAGTCAGTCAGAGGCATGAATCAGTCAGCCCATTGTTCTGACTGCCCATTATTCCAAAACCAACGTTGTTTGAAAAATGTCCCAATGGGCCGAAAGCCCATTTGTCCAACAGCCGTTATCCCAAAAACAAATGCCCATTGCTGAGCAAATACACGTTCTCCCTGCAGTTGTTAGTTCTGCTGGATTGGCCCTGTCCATGGTGCTGAAAAAGCTTTACCTCAGATGGTGCACAACCCCGTTGACTGAGTCATTTGGTGAGGGCTGATCGAAAACTTAGTTGGAGCGGTTTTGACCTACACTCTTTTTTTGTCTTGGCTGTTCCAACAAAATCCAACATGTTTGATATATTCAGGTTAGGGTTGGGGTTATTTTGGGGACAATGGGCCTTTAGAGAAAAGGAATTTAAGGCGAAATGCTTTGCTTGCATTTCCAAACGAAACACAGTGCCATAGTTGCTAAAGTCATCTAAAATAGCCCGTCTTCTTCCAGAGCGTCTTTTCAGTACTCTCTTCATTCTGAATGCAAAATCAAAATACATGCACATTTAAAAAGTGTTACGTCAAAGGACTTCTGACTTCTTGTATTTTGCTGCTTATAGTAAAAGTCCACTCTGTACAAAACATGTTCATGCTGAATGGCAAAAACAGATCCCTGACTCCATATTTAATTTGGATGGATATAACAAAATAAACATCACAGACTCTATGGTAAATTTCTTCTCTCCTTGCTGTTCCTCCTCTATTACTCATCCTTTTTTTCTGTTGGGTTTTTTCATGTGAAACAAGTTACTCAACAGCTGTTCTTCTTTGTCTGCAGTCACTTGTGTGCTGCCTCAGTGGGATGCCTCAGTTCATCCCTTGATCTGTCATGTTATCCTCATCTCAACCTGCCTGATATTCCCACTATATCCCACTGTTAAACAAGCCTTACTTCAATCCTGCTCTCTTTTCTTCTTTCTTTTATTTTCATTTCTCTTCACCTTTTCCTCTCATGTCTCCTTGTTTTTTCAGCTCTTGCCTCCTTGAGCTGTTGCTTCTCACAATCCTCATCTCTATCTGCTCTTCCCAACCCATGCCTTTATTTAAATCCCCCCTCCCACTTCTCACCGTCTAATAACTCAGTAATGGTAGAGTTGGTCTGCAGAGCCCGGAGCTATCAGCTTTTATGGCTCTAATTGTTTCTTCTGTGCCGTTACTTGTAGGACTGCTGTCGAGTGAATGCAATTTGGCCACAGAAGGGAGCAACATTGAGCACCGATCCAAGACTAATCTCAGACATTCTCTGCGGACGCAGAGTCAAAAGAGGAAGCTAATAACATGATACTTGTGCTGGTGTGGATGAGCTTGAAGACAAAAAAAGAGGAAGTGGAATAAATCAATCATCGCAAGTCATTATTACCTCAGAATTCAGTCAGATATCCAGCTTTTATCTTCCCCTTCTCCCACAACCCCCCTTTCTCATATTGTCACCATTTCTAATAGTGAGGGATTAACATTTAATATACTCCGCTGTCAGGGATTATGAAACAGGTGACACATTTTCATTTCAAACTCACTCTGTCAAACGGGATGCATACAAACACAGCATGCATCAATATTTGATCTAGGATTACTTATAAAAAAAAGAAAAGAGAAAAATCACAAATGATACAAACAATTGCGTTTGATGTAAGCTGCTTTTCATTTTTGTGCCACAACTGGATTAAAGTGATAAACCGTTTTTTTCCCACAGATTCATCTGAACATGTTTAACTCTCAAAATGTAGCCTCTCACTCTGTCTTTCAAAATGTAGGCCTGCAGTACAGACTCGCTGAATCTGAGAAAATTCACACAGCTTAAAAGATTTCCACAGAATGATTTAACAATTCTATAGTCTCTATACCATAAACATGACTGACAGAAGGTCTAAGTAAATGACAAAGCATATTATCATCCTGTTTGCTGTGTGTTTATAATCATAACCCTCCAGCAGTCATAGCTCATCAGCAGTGTCAGGCCGTATAAAAGAACCAAACAGCCTCTTGACACCATAAGTGGGGGTTTCGCTGCTAGCTATCATAGATAACCACGCAACAACACAACCAGCCCGGGCATTGCTTTCTGCAGGCCAAAGGCTAATTGGTTGGCCTTCAGCCTGTGTCAGTGAATGGCAGAGCGCATGGATAATCATAGGCTATCAAAAAGCCTCCAGCTACAGACACTGAACTAACTCAGCCGCTGCAATTAGGCTGGATTAGGAATACTTATTTCTCTGCTTTCCTGATTTGTTTGTTTGTTTTTTTCTTTCTTTCTTATGCACATATATTTTTATTATTTAGAAAGTCACATTTAAAACAACCTGTCAGCATTGTTTCATTGTGTTTGTACTGGGTTAGCATATTTGACCAAATATGAGACACCCATGATTATAACATGATCCAACACCTGTTTTTTTTTTTAATTATTAATGCTTAATTAGACTTTACCCATGGTGAAAGATGCACTGATATTGACCTTATACAGCCCACTATTTTTTCAGCCACTATTGAAAAATGTCAAGAGCACTGGTGCTCAACTTATTTACCACTGAACTAGCTGATTTTTACTTTGTTGATGAAGCAAATTAATACATATGAATTAAAATACAACTTTTGGCCCCTTGGGGTCCTCCAGGGCATACCAGGGGTCCTCAGGAAAAATGCTAAAAAAAATAAATAAAATAAAATTATCATTATGTGGATTATAATTATAAAATATAATTTATAATAGTATATAACATAACAAAGTCTTAAATCTGACATCATTTATCACGTCATAAGCTGTGTTGACCTGGACTGCCACCAGCTGTGAAGCTGCTCTGCTTCTAAATTTAACAGTAACTCACAATAATTGACATGTGTTTGAAAAGTAAAAGACCAACAACCAACAAGCAGACCAACTGCCAAGCTGACAAAAGCTCAGCTGTAAAAAATTCTTAAGAACTCCTGGCCATGTAAAACTTCACCAGGTATGATGCAGCATACATAAAGTATGCATAAGCTATGATTTACTGGCACACATAAGAATGAATACAAGTATCCCAAATGCATTCTCTGCTTTGAACCCTTTCAAATCAGTGTTTAAAACTCTAACCTCCAGCAACACTTGACACAAAAGCACCCTACGGAGGCTGAAAAAAATGGTTTTTAAAGACAACTTGCAAAAGGGGGCCATGGCCATAAGTGAATACTGGTTTAGGGCCCTGACATAAAAAAGATTGGAAAACTCGGTGTTACACAGTAATACATACATGTCATGGAAAACTGAACTGTGTGTGATAGTCTAACCCGATGAACCTCTGCTGTATATCCACACTGAGGCAACTTGTTAGAAACATGTAATGAAATACAAAAACCAACACACTGTGACCAGTCACCATGACTACTATAATAGTAACACGACCAGCTGATCCCAGAGCTGTGTGCTGAATGAACTGTGAACTGATCTAATTAGTGGCTCTACGTAGATAGTGGCCATGTTTATCAGACTGCTGTAACAGAAGGTCTCTCATTTTCTTCTAGCTTTGTCAGTCCTTCATGTTTTACGTTATAAAACTGGTCATATTTGCTAAAATGTAGGTGCACACTGATCACAAGCGGCAAGTGTCACTCTACATAATGTGACCATTCCATACCTGGAGCAGACAGGAAGATAAAAGACAAAATAATGGAGTTGGATGATAATAATTCCATTAAATGAGAATATAATTCCCATGTTTCTAGCTTGTACGAGTAGATTTCCATGTGCAGCTTATTCTTCCTTCTGTTTATCAGGCACATACTCACACTCATTATTGTACAGGTGATTCCTCAGTAATTCACAGGTGATTTGGTCCCCAGTCCATTTCTGCAGCATTGTAGAAATGCTTTCAACAAGTTGCACAAGTTGCCAGAAACTCTAAACTGCAAGTTTTGCAGGGTTTGTTAAACACTATAATGGCCAGAGAAACGAGAAACTTTCAGATATGAGGAAATTAGCTAGTCTACTGTTACAACATTACACAACAGATATCTGCATATGAATACGCAGGCTCTCTAGGCAAGAGACAAGATTTTGGTATCAGAGGCAGAAGTGACCAGTCAGAGCGGGGTTTGGTTGAATGCAGGGTTGAATGCAGGTATAGTCCATGTGTGAGAAATTTGAAATTAATACTTTTTCTTACTTTTTACTTTTTCAAATGCAATATGTAAAAAATAATCTCATATTCAGGCCAAAATGGTATTATCTATCATTTAAATTTTTTTATCTTTATTTATTTTTTATTTTTTGTAACTCTAAGGAAAGTAGACAAAGTCAGTGTTTCTCCTAGCGAGACTGCTATCAGGGTGCGGCAGGGTAACATTGGAATACAGGGAGGGGCCCTGTACCCTCCAGGTGCTGTGCTACATGAGCCTGACAGCACATCGTCTGTGGCAGACGAAGGCAGAAACAAAACTGACCTCGGAGCGACGGGTATAGAGGAAGGAAACAAGCGTACACTTTCAAAATAAAATTGAAAATAAAAGTCTCTGAACAAAAACGTCTGAAGGTGAAAAATTACCAACATAAAATAAATATACTGGTTGTTTTTTCAAGGAGATGGGGAATCCTGTCGGGGGCCAGACCATCCCTCCGAATCAATGGTAGAGAAAACACGCATAGTACTACCATTTTCTTCCCCAAACTCTTGTTCTTCTTATCTGTATTGCATGTGTGTGTAGCATGAAGAAACTACCACTCGTGAATTAATTACCTTCATACCCTCTTCTTCATTGAAGCATCAGCACTTGACAAACCATTGATGAGTAACAAATGCTGGCAACACTTTACTTTTACACTTTTATGTCCCCCTATTTAGCATTTATAAATAGCAAACTCAGCAAATGGCTCATTGTACACTATAATGTTTTTGAAAGCAATATTAAGTGTTTATTCATGCATTTGTCACAAACACATTTTCTCACGTGGGTGTCCGTAAGTTGAGGCTAGTGTATTAACAAATAATAAATGATAACAAAGTAAAACAGATGGAAAAATATGTCACCATAGGAGAAAAGCTAAAATTATTTTATATCTACTAATAACTATATTACAGTGTGTCAGTTATTGATTAAAATATTCAAAATAAATTGTAGAATGACTCAACATAACACATGTTACCCAAATGCCTAATGGACTCTAGAATCTATGATTTTGAATAAAACTGCATTATTATTACAAGCCAGAAAAGGAGAAAAAAAACACACTGAAAAATGAACTGTTCCTTGTTATAAGTATTCCACCTTTCAGGCAATGAGTTTCACAAAAAAGGAAGGGATCACATAAAGCCTTTCTCATATCTCTTTTGAATAGATCTGAATGCAAGAGAGACCAATATGAAATGGGATAAAGGAAAAATAATGTGCCAGCATTTCTTTAAAAGATAAAGGGCTAATGTGTCCTTCTAAGAGATGAGAGTGTTGGAACAAAGACCTACAAAAACTGTATTCCTCTAGTCAAAGAGCCCCTCTTTTCAATGAAAAAGCAATATAGAAGATGAGGTGTGGCAGCAGCTGAAATGCATTTCCATTAGGAGCCAACCTCCTTGGCCTCAAAATGTGTGTGTTCTACTGTGCTTTTAAGCTTTTATGTGTGAAGTGTGTGTGTGTGTGTGTGTGTAAGAGAGAGGAGAGAAGTGTATCTTTCTAGATGTGAAAAAGGACCCACACTGCAGATACACGGTGCTAGTGTTACCTCTTAGATGCTGTGCTGGTGTGTTTAATCCTAAAATCCACACTCGGGTTCATTTCTTGAACTCATCCACCACCTGTAACAAAGGCTGCCCCTCCCTCCACCACTGCCAACCGCCCCTGGATAACAGGATTTGCCTCCATCAGAGCTGTTTTATCATGACTCAAGCTGTATTACTGGGAGATTAGAGAGAGGCTTGGGGATGGAGCCACGGACCTTCCCGCTGGGCGGGCCGGTGAGTTGGCTTGCGTAGCTTTGGGTCAGCCTTTTCCAAAACAACAGAAGTGGGTGTCTGCGTAGTTTCATCACTGTGGGGGATTGTGCTTCTTGTTCCAAAAGAGGAAAAAAACTTAATCATAATCCATGTGTTGCGATGCCAATCAATTGGCTCTGTGAGTCAAAAAGTGCTGAATTGACCTCATTATCGGGGTTTGCACAAAGTCCATAAGCTGCTTAAAGTACAGAGTGTACATTTAGCTTGCTTATAATAAATTAAATCAGCCTCCTTTGAAGTGTCTAAAAAGTACTTTACATTAAAACAAATATTAACCTAATCTCCCACTGAATCACTAATCAGAACTTGTCCTTTCTTGTTCATTATTTAATGGGGCAACATTTTGCAACCCCTTCTCAACACACACCTCAAACTACTTAAGTTGACATTCAACAATGTAAATATAGACAGATCAGGCTGTGCTGTTGTACTGGGGCCTGCAGGGTGGAGGTATCATCAGTGTGTGCCATGTAGTCTACTTTGTGATTAAAAAAAAAAAGTTATTAAAAGATTTAGCTATCATTGAAGGGTGGCTGTGGCTGTGGCGTGGTGTCGACTTTTGAAGGTCACATCTGCACCAAACATCACAAGTTTGATAAGACTCCTGGCGTGAACACATCTACACATCAATATCCAGTCATACTTATAGCACCACCTACTTGCAACCAGAAATGATATGTTTAACACTTTGACATGCTCCGCCCAGCAGGTTGACCGTATGCAACTCAAATCCGGTCAGAAAGGCCTTAAGACTTTGGTAGTACTCTATTGTGAAGATTGTGACATATTGTCAAATGGTGTTGCCATGACAGAACGGTAAACTTCAATGTTTTGCTAAAACAAAGGAAGTTGCTTTAACTTCAGAGTACTTCGTCAAATCTGCCTGAAACTTCACATGTTCAATAGCAGTCCAGGCCTGAACATATGAAATGACTTTTGTCAATGCTGATGGCCAAATGGCTTGGCCACGCCCTTGAAACAGCAGCCCATGCCGCCTGTCTGACCAAGATGCATGAAAATAGGTACACACATGTATCATGTCTCGACCCACAAAAATGTCTCTTGGACTAAGGGGCTAAAGCCAACAGGAAATCATTGCTGTTGGCAATATAACATGTTTTCCACACGTTATATTTTAAGGAACTCCTCCTACAGGTGCAAGGGCCTGTCCAATGCTGCTTACAGCTTTAATTTTATTTGGTATTGTTGTCATATGATATGCAATGATGATTGCTGGGTAATATGTATGTTGTTGTGATCTCTGTTTGATCTAGAGTTTGGCGATATGCTAAAATTTTCCAAACGACCATCATCAGGCCATCAATCAATGACTGGCATTATCTTCATCCTCCCTCCCACTGCCTCCTGTCCTCTCGGGTCTCAGCTAGGAGAAGTGCGCAAGCAGCGAATTCACTATGTTACACACGCTTTGTATGTTCACTATGTCCAATAAACAAAAAAACTTTCGAAGTGTCAAGAAATTTGATATACCTATTTTACTTTGTAAAAGGAGAAATACAACCGCACACCTTCTAAAGTCAAGTTTCTCTCTTTGCCGAACTAAGACGAGCTTAATTGGCTCATTGAATCCTTGGAGAATTCACTTCATTCAGACTCGACAGAAAAACATGTAAAACTCACCAAAACCATCTTTGTTAGTCTCTCTTCCCACTCTTCCAACAAGCACCAACTCTGGTTTGGTCGAATTAAATCCTTAATTCACCGCGTGAAAAGGGTGCAAAGATTCTAACTCTGCTGTTTATCTCACACTCCTCACCCAGCTCAGCACACTCATGGTCTGTGAGTGGGTGTGTACTGTGGCGCTGGATGAGAGCATGGCGTGGAGCAGCAGCTGTCACTCTGCAGACCATTCCATTAGCAAAATAAAATGACAAATATCACCCCAAAGATCGCCCCAAAAAACAAACGGCGATGGATTCACTCCATCATCGATAGATGATATATTTGTCCAGTCGCCCAACCTTAATTTCATCATATGACTTTGACTGTCAGAGCGCTATCCATGGTCCTGGTAGCGTTCTTTTTGATATCTCTATTTTTCTGATACAGTAGCCTAAGTAGCCAATTTAACAGTAAAATTCAACACAATTGGTGAAATACATAGACTCTGAATGGTGTGTGTGCAGTCCAGTCTCATTCAAAGCTCATTACATGCTGACAATTTTTCACCGCTCCTTGACAGCTCATACAGACGCACACGGTACCTGTTAGCAACTGAAAGAGATGCACTGGCTGTATAAAACACACCAGGCTTTCAACATAGAATAAACACAGAGAGAAGGTCTGCACATGGAGGAGATGGAGTGGATGGATGGCTTAAACAAACACAGGACTTTCAACGAGAAGTCCAGGATTCATGTCATGTCATGACACTATTAAAAGTTCTAAGGTACATAATGTCTTTAATCATGTGACATTTGTCATGCAAGCCACTTTAGTGATATCACATGACAAACTTAATGCTATTGTTACCCAAAACATGGTCTAATCCAAAACATACCCAAGTAGTTTTTGTGCCTAAACCTACCCAAACTACGAGCATTTCACAAAATTTTATTTACATGTTAAAAAGGCTGCATCAGATCATAGCTGCAAAAGGTACCTTGTGCTTCACCATAAGACACCAAGGGGTGGTGACAAAGTGTCGTTATGTGACGAGCTGGGATGATAACTACCTTACATCATTGACACTGACATTGATGTTGACATTGGCTTGATTAGAAGATAAACAATTTGTGAACTTCAGTTTTCATTCCACTATAGAAAAAAAAACTACATACTGAATTGGGGAAAAAAGAAAAGTAAATGCAACAAGTCTATGCTCCATGAAATCTGTTTGACTTTCATCGATCTACATTAAATCCTTATGTTTTGACCAGAGTGGCAGTTGGCCTAAAAGGGGCTGATGATGAGTCACTTCCCTACATAGCTTCTGCAAGCTTGGTACTAAGTTTCCAGGTTGAAATGCTGATTATTATTTAATGATGCATTTCTTCTGATTACAATGCAAGTGATCATTGGGTTTGATAATTGCTAATTATAAGCTAGGGAGGTAAGGCAAGTTTATTTGTGCAGCACCTTTCAACAAGAAGGTAATACAAAGATTAAAAAGACAAGAGATTAAAAAAACAAATCAAGGTGATATAAAAAGATGCAAGTAGGATTTCAAAGACACTTAAATAAAGCAACTAAAATAGCATTTGTATGCTACTGTTTTTAGTAATCCTAAGTAGCTGTGTTAACATTACTCCACACTTTTAAGTTAATGGGATTGAATTAGAAAATTAAACTCAGTCTTTGATTTTATTTTGACAGGTTATCCTTGTTGATGTTCTTCACTTCGACTCTGCATATGATTTACAACATCATTATTCAGAGCGGAATCACTTTACCAACCATGAGCACTTTAAACAGTTTATGCTCCATTACACCGGCTGCTGCCTTTAGTGATATAACATTTCATTATTTGTGCATTTCCACACCTTTGGGCAAACCTAAACATTAAGTGTTTGGCATACAGATACATGGCTGGCGGCAACGCTGAGCAGTTTACCATCAAGATGTCTGTTCCCCTAGGCTTATCATTTCAACCTCACTGACTTCTATGTGATGAAAATAAAGGATCTAACTTCATCTCCCTCATGATACTCTTATCAAAGTGAATAATGGGGCATCTGTCTTGTCTAAGCTGATAATCCTTTTCTGTAACGTAATTATTAAAATGCTTATTCCTTTATTGAAACTGATGATCTTGCCTGTAAATTGTGTAAAATTTCAATCACCAAGTATCTTGATTGCTTTCCTCAGTCTGTGTCTCTGGGTGTTTTGATAACTGTAACTTTTATGACAATAGTTAAGCAGCAATAAAAATAAACTGTTATGTGTTAACAAGATACAGTATCAACCAAAGAAAATGACAAAAGAAAGGTGCAACTCTGACCTAACAATTACTCTCACTCAGGTGACTTTGTAATATTTTCGCTGCTTCAGTATTGCTTGGTTTATAACCATTTTCATACATTTAAGTGCAAGATCTGGGGATATACACAGTTTGCATTTGTTCTTTTGGACTCATTTCACAGACAGGAACACTTTCCTCTTAGGAGTGTCCAGCCTGGGCTTCTTGTGCCTCCTCTAGTATTTCTCGCCTTCTTTTAATCGCTTCCAAGCTACACTGCAGGAGAGAGGTGAAAGAGATGTGAGGATGGAGGAGTGCACACCGGACAAATCACCTGTGACTGTATAAACAACAATAGGAAGTGAATGAAAACAAATTCATTTGTTCCAGTAAGACAGTGTTATAGTGAGCCAGCATACGCAATACCAGGACCATGAAACCCAAGCAGTTCAATGCAATTCATTCATCATTAATTTTATTATGTACACCTGTGGTTTAGCCTCGTCGAAAGCTAATGTGGTTTTACCAGCTTTAAGGTGGGTGTAGTTTAGTTTTTTCCACCACAGCAACAGGGAGGAGGCCTTGGCAGAATAATATTGCATAATATTGTCATAAAAGTCAATTTCTTAAATTAAATTTTTAAGGCTAGTTAAAGATCACAGATTTGAGGGCAGTTTTGATTTACTAAAACCAGCCCTCATTTGCATTCCTTATTTCTAAATATTGAGGCAATTCAATTTTTAAGGTGCCAAATATTCAAAACTGGTGACACTGCTGGTAAATTTTCTCTAAAAACATCACTCCATCATGAAATGATGCTTTATCATAGGCATGGTGGAAGAAGAAGAGTGGTAATGAGTAAATGAGTGGTACAAGCCACCATCACTCCAGTCCTTTAGCCATGAATTTATTGAGTGTCAGTCTGTGCAAGCACTGTATGACCCCACATAGCAGTGAGTTACAAAAATAAAACCTGACAACCTCTTCTTCAAGGTCAACTAAACTAAACAATATTCAAGGTGTGACCTTATATTTGATGGCATTTCAGTAAAACCAGTGAAAACCTTTTGGTTTGATTAGAGTTGAAGTTGAAGTAAAACGAAAGCAAAAAACTATGAGGGAAGAACTAATGCCCTGAAAAAGGCCCACGAGGAAGGACGCCTGAATAAATGAATAAACACTTTCCATCATTGGCAGGTGGTCTGAACAGCTCAATTATCACACTGACACAATGTGTATAATCCCACATGTCCTGGTGCCTCTGTCTTGCTCAGGGCCCTCCAAATCATTCACGTTTCTGCCCAAGGCACTGCCCCTGGACATTGGTATGGCCCAGTAAACAGCACATACGGTTAGAAGTGGCTTGATGTGGTGGCTTATTACAGCTATTGTTTATCTGCAATGGTTGTTTCAGACAGATGGCTGAAACTGACATTGTTTGGTATTTTGAACATGTAGCACTCCATGATAAAATAGCCACAGGTTTCTACTACAGTACCTGCTCATGTTTTTATGTGTCTGGCAGTCATAACAGAAAATTTTTGGAAGTAGGCCGTTTAATCTGCACATGCAGATATTGTCTACAAAAGTCAGTATTGTGATTCTAATCTGTATGCAGATGTGTTACATGTCCTGTCAATTAAGACTTGCATTTCAAATAAAATCAGCAAAGGTGCAGATTTAATTACAACTTATGGTGGACAATGAGGAAATTCCCAGTGATCTTTTAAGTTATTTTTAAATTGAGTCGGCTTCTTTTAAATATTACGGAGCCCCTAAAGTGTCATGGTAAAAAATTGTTATTGTTATTGTTGTTATTTAGACTCTATGACATGTTATTGGCAGGATTAACTATCTGTAATAGTAACAGTAACATCATGATTTTCAGGGTCATCTGAACTTGGCCGCGCTGACGTGCACTTGTATGATGTAGAAGCTGTGCGCACTGATAAACAGGGCTCCCTGAAAGCCGCTGTGTACTTCGAACCCTGATTATATGACATTCTAAGGTGAAAATTCTTCTCTCATTGTATCACGGGTGAGGCTGTGAACATCTGAAGTCGTCAGTACAGAGAGCCATATGCACGGACAAGTCAAAATGTGGGAAATAATTGTATCTCGTACGCACATTTTAGTATCTCATGCGCATGTTTTAGTATCTCGTGCGCACGTTTTAATAGCTCGTGCGCACAATATCATTTTTTTTTCTCCGTAACACTTTAGGGGCTCCGTAAAATATTATTTGACATTATTTATGCTGAAATATTTTATTGGGGGGACAACTTCATGTTTTTCAAAAGTTGGAGTGAATACATCCAAATAAAGCCAAAATGTTCTTGTAATGCTCAGTTATCACACATGTGTCAGTGTAACCAGATAGATTATGATGTATATATGATGGTTAGATGATTTTTGTAATCAAATGTTTTGTATGAACAGTTAATCCCAAAAGATGCCATCAAAGCAGCTGTACTTCCAAAACTCTCTGGTGCCCATAAAAGTAAGATGTAGCTTATGCAAATCATGTTGAAAAAGCATGACTCTAAACCTTTGTATAAAGCGTCTGAGCTGATGGACTGACTAAACTGGCTGGCATTTTTTCAATGGTTTCACAAAGGCGCTTGCCAAGCATGCCCTCTGCATATTGAATTTTTGGAAAACATCTTACTGTGGACATAAGCAGTGGAGCACAATGGAGCACTACGTTGTTTGTACATCTTCAGCTACAGAAAGAGACTGGAAGCGTTTCTTGCAGGCTGCTTGCATCACCCACAATCTGCACATTGACACTCCCATATGAATGATATGTCACTCAAAATAGATCATGGGCTTTGATAGCGTGTGTGTGCTTAGAATCAAGGCTATTGTATCTCATTTTAGTCCTGTGAAGGTCAGGATGATGATGATGATGGCTTTCCCCTTGCCAAGGTTGTTAGTGTGTGGTGTATCATACACTCATAGCCACAATCATCATCATCATCCTTGCGCAACTAGAGGATGTCAAAACATGAGTTAGTCTAAACCGCAGAGAAATCAGGATAAGTACTTTGACAGAAAGGCTTTGTGTTGGCATCATCAAAGGGAATTACTGACTGTTTGTAAAAGGCACAGTAGGTGAGGTGAAAAGCAAGAGATTTTTCAAAAGCAGCCTGCAGGGAATCACAATATGAGCGTCTGCTGTGGAAATAACACCAAGAGAGCATTCTTTACTGTGATTGTGATGCAATAAGTACAGTACAGGTGAGAACATCCTCACTGGCATCTTGTATAATGAATTTTTAATTTTAGATTACACTTTGTTCACACATTTTGCACATTGTCACATGCAAATAAAATGGCTTTGGTCAAGTTTCAGCAACTAAAATAATTTGATTAAAGTTTAAAGGTGCAATATACAACATCCAGCCTCACTAGATGTAGAGTATTGCCATCCTGAGTAGAGAAGGACATCACGATCCCTGACCAAGTGTTATCCAAGGTTCTCTGTTTATCTGAGACAGCTGTGCGTGCAATGTTCTCGTATGTGCATGTGTGCGTTGTTTCAACATGGCCGCTTAGCTAGTAACACTAAAATATATATCTAAAAACATTTGAGGTGAGAAATTGGTGGTCCAGTAACAGAATTTTGACACATCTTTGATCAACACCGCCTAGTTGATAGTTTGATCTGAGTTTTAGGAGTCTCGGTTAGAAATGAGCCAAAATAGTGGTTGCCTATATGTCATATTACAGCTAAACATTCTATTAAAATATTTTAATGTTAAAATATTGAAATATGTTAAAAGTATTTTAAGTGAGAAATAAGCAATGTAGTAACATAATCTTGATCTTTAGTCGATCAGCGCTGCTGTTTGGCCAACCAGACATCTGGTTACATTTCTTTTATTACATTACATATGTTTCTGAAAGCAATGTAGACACAAAAGGGTCATGTAGTAACATATTTTTCATCGATATTTGATCAGCACTGCATAGTTTGACAGTTGATCTGAGTCACTTTCTCCCGACTTTCTTGAGTAAACAAAGTGTCCATTTACTTTGATGTGAGATGCTGGTGGTCTACTGTGACCTCTAGAGGAAGTAAATGTCATAAACTGCACCTTTAAAAAGGGCTTTAAGTAAACGTAAGAATATAATTAGGGATATGTAGTCCTAATTAAAATTTTATACAGTTGGAAAAAGTATTCATTTCACAAGCATATCATGTTTTCATGCAAAATCTAGTAAAAAATAACCAATAACAATAGCTGTTATTAATATGCAACATTAAAAAAACAAGCACACACATGATGTATTAAACACAATCCCTTTCAGTCATCACCGAGACCCTGCCTTCTGCCTGTACTTCCTTATTTTCACATTATTTTGCCCAAAATGCTGGTGTTTGATGTCCCGTAAATGAGATTTAACAATATACAATCAATCTTTAGTGTTCATTTATGAACACCTCAGAGAAATCCCACTGATTCTACCTGTAAGTAAAGTTGTTGACTAGTGTAGTTTCCACAACTGAAAACCAAACCTTAAAAGTGTCTGAATGATACTGAACTTAGGTCATGAGACCTGACGGCACATGGACAGAACCATCCACAGCATTTGTTTCAATGTGTTCCTTCTATCAGACTATTGCAGTACTTGCTTTTTCTGTGCCTCCGTCCTCCAGTCATTTTCTTGGTGGGAAAATGTGTTTTATTTACATTTCTACCTTACATAGACTACAATAATTTCATAAAACTTGATGACTTGATGACATTTCATGAAATCATGTCTTCAACTTTAATGTGTTGGTTATTTTTTTTATGTAGGAAGAAACTCCAACCATCATATGGACTATTAATCATGTTTCTCACTTACCCTCTCTCTCTGCGTTGGAAGCTAACCAAATGACTTTTTGAAACATCTCCAGAGAACTGTGGGTGTGAAGTCATGTCGTTTACTGTATGTTCTACTTTGCAGCGCCATGAACAACAAATCTCAAACTCGCCATTATGCATTTACATAGAGGCTCTTCTTTTTTTTTTTACTGCATATTCTGCTGTCACTGTATGTCTTTTTAAAAATGTTTTATGAACCCTTGTAGATCGGGCCAAATCAATTTAAACTATCCACTGCAATACCATTGATTTTCCAGGCTCAGGCAATATTATGTGAGGAGGTTGCAGCAGTTTAGCAATAACTCTGTTACTCGGAGGATTTAGATTAGACAATTTATTCCTTCATTCTTGCTCTACAGGGAGGTCGACAACTTGTACAACAAACAGAATACAGTCAAAGGGAGAGCATGATGAAATGTAATGCCTCTGCAACTATGCTCAGGGGCAACAGATATGTCAGCATATCACAAGTCACAACTGTTTCAGAGACTGTATTTGAAATTGATTGGTATAAGTTGTCTTCATATGTCATCATTAGGCTGACTTAGTGTCACTTACCTGTCCATCTCTATTTCTGTCTGTGATTTAAAGGTGCACTGTTTCACTGATATTGCACTGTTTTTTTAGAACTGAACTCAGTGAGCTTCCATTTACCAATGAAGACTCACTGGTAACTCACTGCAACGATTAATCGATTATTAATTGATTATTAAATTAATTCCCAAATATTTTGATAATCAATTAATTGTTTTGAGTCATTTTTAATAAAACCGCCAGAATTGTCTGATTCACTGACTGTCATTGACAGTTATTAACATTTATTAACATTATTGATAGTTATTATCAGTTATTAAGTTATCAACGGTCATTGACAGTCATCATCAATCTTTCATTTAATTTTTTTGGCTTTTTCTCTCGTATTTTTTTTTTCTATCTCTTTGATGGAACTGTTAACAGCTCACAGACATCCGAAATGTAACATCAGGCTCCCACTAGACACAAGAGGTCACAAGCAAAAATGGCCGGGAGTTACTGGTTTATCCCGCATGTCACGTTTTTTCATGCAAAAACTTGGATCTGAAAAATAACTAGTATCAATACCTGTCAGATAAACAGAGTGAGAAGTACAATATTTGTCTCAGGAATGTAGTAAAGTAGAAGCAGAAGTATGAGGTATGTCATTAACAGTTATTAACAGTCATTGATGGTCTTTGACAGTCATTGACAATTATTAAAAGTCATTAACACTTTTTAATTGTCATTGCCAGTCATCTTTCATCTTATACATCTTTCCGTCGGCTTTTGTCTTGTTACATCTTTTACGTCCTTTTCATGTTGTTGCATTGTTTTTGTGTTGTTACATTTTTTTAAGTTGTTGTCGTCTTGTTATGTTGTTTTCACCTTGTTATGTTTTTTATGTTTCTGTTTTCATCGTTTTTGTCTTGTTACATATTTTACGCAGTTTTTACCTAGCTGCATCGTTTTGATCTTGTTATGTTTCTTCTTCTCATTTTCATCTTATTTCTTATGTTGTCTTTTGCCTTGGTACGTACTTTTCATCTTGTTAAGTTGTTTCATCCGGTTACGTCTTCTATGTCTTGTCTTGTTACTTCTTTTATGTTGTTTTCATCTTGTTTTGTCATTTTTCTTCTTTCTTTTTATCTTGATGCAAAATAAAAATAGCCAATAATTCACCTCAAATGAATTAAAACTCAAATGACGAGCCTCAAAGAGGGAATGCTGAGAAATGTGACGAGCCTGTTTTGAAAATGTAAGGGGCAGAAAGTATAGATATTTTTGTTAAAAGGTAAAAGGTTGTCAAAATAAATAATTAAGTACAAATACCTGAAAAGTTTACAGTAATTGAGGATTTGTACTTATTAATATGGATTTCACACACAACTCTATTTTCCGTCATTGCCGTTGGTTCTTGAAGTGGGTTTGCCTTTAGCAGTTGTTTCTTAGCCACAAGTACATATAAAACAAATGGTGAGAACCTGACTTGAATTCCGTATTGTTTTCAGGATTTTATTTCATTGTGTCCATCTTTGTCTATCTGTCTGATGAAACAACTTCATGTGTGTCTGATGAGGATAGTTAGTGTAGTGATTCAGCTTCATATCACTTGGCCTTTGGCATGGACTTAAAATTACTGTGAATATACTGTATTTAATAATTCACATGCAAATTGACCCCAGTGGTCAAAGTTCAGACCAGGAAAGCAAATAGAGATTTTGACAAGGTCATTAGGGGAAGATTATGACGGAAGGAAAAGAACAGAAGTTTTTTTTTTCTCCCAACACACTTCAACATCACGGCTAGTCAAGAAATTCTCACTGGGCTTCTGACTGATATGTTAATTGATCTTTTACTGACTATTAATACAGGGCAAGATATTCATGAACTGTGCAAGGAATATTTATGAGGCAATAAAAATGTAAAATGACTATTACTGACCTCCTATGAATAGTTTGGGTGACTCCAGACCTCATAGTCTCTCAATTTGCTACAATTCATAAGATAATACATGGGTTTTTTCTACTGAACATTTACAATTTTTCAACTTTAAAAAGACCTCAATAATCCAAATAATTGCGGAAAAATCAGAGTACAACGTTATTGTTTAACAATAGAAGATGTTTTTTCTTCATCTATGAAAGATTTCTAAAGCTGTAAACAAAATATGTTTACAAAGGCAAAAAATAAAAATATAATGACTACAGCTAACATCTCTGTGATGAAAGGGCCACAGTAGGAAGCTTCATCTGGTATTACCAGTGTGGCTCTCTATGCTCTGCATATGACAGCCTCAGCATGCAGATGATCAATATTATGACTTGGTGAAACTTCTTAAGTATCTCACGAAGCCGTCATAACTTTTAATTTAATTTGAAAAAGCACTGATCAAAAGAAGATGAGATTCCTGTATGTGCCTTGCACTGTCAACATGTGTTCAATTAATGTACACTGGAAGCTTGTAAATGTTTTATTTTATTGCTTTGTTCTCATTTAATTTTGTTTTACTTTATTCAATGTTTTTTTGTATGCTGCAGAGCTTAGAGTCAAGTGAAGTGATGTTGGCTGATTCAAAACTTGTGGTTCAGAGGAGGATATCTACAATTTGCTGTGGATTTTCATCATCTTTAGAACATGAATCCTAATGTTTTTATCAAACCAGAGATAATTCCTCTTGCTAGCACCATCCTCAAGCCATAATGTACAGATGTACATGAGAAATACTCCCCAGAGGATGGACCCTTTTTTTTTTTTCCATTTTGGCGACTTTAGAGCTTTGAACTTAATCTTTAGTGTTCCTCTAGTACCATCCTCGATCCTCAAAATGTGAAATTTATTGATAGATAAGATATCAAAAACCCATTTCTATCAAATTCACTGACATTCCTGCCCCCAGGGCAATAACCTCGTTGCTTTTGATGCCTTTCTCCAAATGCCAAACTGTTCCAACAACTTTTACAGCCCACCTTATTGAAGAAGAGCAATATTTTCACATATCACTTGTTCGGTTTTGTCATAACATTGTAAACTTTGCAGCATACAAGCAGCTGGTGGGGCTTTTAGTCTATTCTTTAATTAATTGATTATTCCGTTATTCTTTAGGTTATATAAATACTATAAATTCACACAAACACAAACTTGCATTCACCCCACAATATGAACCAAATGAAGTTGTTTGAGAAAGAATATTTTGTCTCGTGTGTGTGTGTGTGTGTGTGTGTGTGTGTGTGTGTGTGTCTGCGCGCGCGCGCATGTGTGTGCATGCCTGCATGCGTGCGTGTGTGTGTGTGTTATAGGTCACACCCCAGTGGAACAAACAAATGAATGAAAATTGATCTGTTTAATGGTCAGGTTTGACAAAACAACAACAAGGGTTTAAGAAAGCTTTAGGCTGCCTAATTGCTCTTTTTCACGACAAGGAAAAAGAGGGGGATCACACCCTGCATATAACCACTCACACACACACACACACACACAGATTCCAAGTTTTGTTTGTTGCGTTCTACTGTTTGTCATTCTTAGTATGAAATCACTATTACACATATTACACCCATTCCTGGTTATTTCTGGTTAAACATCCCTCATTAATTATCTGAGAGAGTTACATCAAGTCATTCTCTCCTCAACACTGTCAGGAAATTAATTGGGGTCAGTCCACAGCAAAAGAAATGACATTTGAACTGATATGAAGCAGTTTAGATAATAGTGTTTATGGAAATATGTTTCTCAGTGGAATGCATCATGCACGTGCTTAACAGCTACAGTACAGTATTAAACCCACTTTACAAACAGTCACATTTAGTCTCTAAATGTATGATTCAAGAGATGTATATAACTAATGTATGTACTAATTATCAGTTCTGCATGTATTTGGTTGTAGTGAAATTACACATCTCTGTAATAAGTGTACACATTTAAATGAGTCGGACATACAGTATAATTTAATGGTTAATTAATTAATTATTTTTTATTCACAATAATGTAGTACTGCATGTTCACATCTGTAGAAGAGGTGTGAATAATATATAGTATGCAATTTTAATTTTCTTATTTCTTCCTTTATATGCTTGTTCACAGATTTGACCTTTAAAGGAGACTCTTCAAAACACACTCATCATTTACAGAATAGAAAGAGAGGATGTTGTTGTTGTTGTTCTTCTTCTTCTTTCTTTATATTATTATTATTATTATTATTATTATTATTAAGTTATGAACAATAAGGGGCATCAGTGCTCTTGCAGGTTTTCGCCATAGAAACATCAAGCTGATGTACCTGTTCTCATCCCAGCTCAAATATCAGCACTGCTTTGTCACGCTCCTCTGTGTCTCATTCATCCTTTATGAGATGTAGCCAGAAAACCTTTTTAACATGTGGTTAATGTTATGAAAGGGTCTTTTTGGGTAGGTTTAGGCACAAAAACTACTTTGTGAGGTTTAGGAAACAATTTTGTTTTCAGTTAAAATATTTATGTTATGTTTAGTATTGAGGATTTGAGGAGGGATTATGGGGGATGCTATCCCCCTCCCATCAACCCTCTCCTCCCCTAGTAGCAGAGAAGGTGGTCATCTGCCTAACACATTGGGCCTCATGCGTGAATGTTTTCTTTATTTTTCTGTTTTATTTGTTCCTAAACAAACCAGTAGGAGGGAAATCTGAAAATCCTACGTGAAATTCCTGAAACGTGTGCTAACAGCCAAATCTGTTCTTACCCACCTGAGTGCATAGATGAATCGCCTTTGATCTTAAATTGGTTGCATGTGCCATGAAGTTTGCAATTAGCATATCGAAACACCCCAATAAATCCATATCAGGGCAGCAGACTGAGTGCCATGTGCAAACCACAAAGCAACAAGCTGCTGACATGTTAAACGTTAAACAGAAAGAATAAGAAATGAAAAGGAAAGAAAATGACATGAAGGGACAGCAAAAAAGGGTAAACTTTTTTATCATATATGAAAGAGCAGATTGGAACATCATGGAGTGATTTGGAGAGGTTTCTCTGTCAGGGTGCAGCAGGTGCAGCCAAGTCGTGTTTCCACTCCCTCAGCCAGCAGGCCACAGTGTCTAGTATTCTGTGCATCACATATTATGAGGACGTTTATTTCATAGATTTTTACTTATGGGGGTGGGGCAAGAGATGTGGAGACGGTGCCTTAATGTTCACATGAATGCAGTGGATTAATCTGCTGAGCAGTTGTTTGTTATACTTTGGTGTTAATTGAATAACTTTGGAACAACGCATGGCGTATTCAGGGTGTCTGCAGCTGTTCATGTGTCTGTCTGTTTGGGAGTAATCCAGCAACGCTTCTGAAACTCTGCTCTTGGGAGCTGCAGTTGCGTGCATGACGGAACAAAACCGCGGCGCAGCCTCGCCTGGTGTAAATCCTGAGGGTAAGACAGCTGCTTTTTACAAAGTCGACAAACAGTCTTATCTTGTCCGTGACTTTGCCATCCACGGTGCAGAACCAAAAATACTTCCACACGCTGCTTCTCAGATGTTTTGGTGTCATGTTTGTCTGCTCAGGACATCAGCTGACATTTCGAACTTTTCACCTCATATCCGAACAAATGTTTGAATCTCGAATAAAAAGTGACAGCCCTAATGCATTTATGCATCATGTATATGTTTAAAATAAATAATAGTTTTCATGAAGTAAATTACTTTTTCTCCATTGTAATTAATATTTGACAGCACGTGAGTTGACTTTTGTGCGTACGTTTGGATGAAGGTATTTGTAAATTAAGTTCTTACCTAAGAACCAACGGAAAATAAAGTATTGATGAATGCCACAAAAATTCTCTTAAATTGTTCGCATACACAATATAAGATCAAAGCTGTTTGTATGAACTATTCGTGCGTGAGGCCTATTGATTCTTTATCTGACTAATGTTTCTGACAGTTCTTCAGAATCTATGCCTTCAGCCATCCATGGCTCTGAAATAGCACTAGTCTAAATGTGCTGTGTATTGAGAATCCATGGTGCTGTCCATGGTGATGAAATAGCAAATGGACTTGTAATTGTGCTTTTTTTTCTCTCAGTCCCACCCTTCTGTCAGTTTTATCTTCAATTTATAATATTTTCTCAACTATATATCTTATTTTAGCAGGTTACTTAACAGACCACCACACGAGTCATCTTATCACTTGGGTGCTCACATTGGTCCATCCTCCTGTTAAGGATTAATAAATCACCTTATGGTTACATTTCGTTGTGCTGTGTTATATTAGTGAAGTAATTTGTGAGACAGAAAGTCACATGATGCAAGTCAAGTGACACAAGTAAAGGTACATACCCTAAAACTTTTAATAACATTATGGTTTCTCATTGGACATGAGCCCTGGTCTCCTGGGTGAAAATCATGTGGGTTTTTTGACCCATTCATCAACCCCATCCCCTACATGCAAGGACTTTCTCTCTCTTTATCCTATGTTGAAAGCCTGGTGGGTCTCACACTTCTGCAGAAGGGTTTACATAGAAGTAACTTGAAAGCCCTGTGCATCTGAGCCAGTAAAGGATACCTTGTGCATCTGTACAAGGGATGTTGTTATTTAACGAACAGGCTGGCTAAAAAACAGAGAGCAAGCTAGTTGAGTTATGTGAAACCAGTGTTCTACCATATTTAGGGAGCTTTGTGCTTCCAGTCCTAAACAAAACTTAATTGCAGAATTTGATTCTAAATTCAAAACTAAATGGGCTTAAATTGCTCAAAATATCCATCAAGTTTGACAACGTGTAACCTCAAACTTAGCCCCACCATTAACACAAGAATAAGCAGAATTTTAAGTTTGGTGATCAGATGTTTTATGCTGCAGTGCTCATTAAATTGTTTGTTCACTTCTGTTAAATGTTAAATTAAATAACATCAGTTGCTAGTTACAAAACAAGGACAGCCCATTGTCTTTGTGGGAATCAATACATCTAATCTTACTGTCTCTGAAATAAAGGTGTATGTTTGTACATGGCTGAAGACATGTTCACATCTTTAAACTCATTTGCTGACTCTGATCCCTACATGTCCCACTAATCCTCTTTGCCTCATAATTTCCCTCCTCCTTTCCCTTCCTTCTCTTACTATCCTTCTCCCCTTGTAAATTCCTCAACCTCTCTTTCACTGCCTGCCTTGTCCTTTCGTCTTGTCTCCCCTCTGTCATTCTTTGCTGCTCCCGTTGCTCCCTGAATTAGCATAGACAGCCGGAGGTGCACGTATTCTTATGTATCGATCTATTCATTTTTAATGGCCCCCACGCTACCCAGAGCAGGAGCCATCTTATGCAGGTTCCGTTGGACCAGTGATGCTGTCAGGGCTTGTTGCCACTCTGTGCTACTTAGAGCGAGAGCAAACGACCTTGGAAGTGCATTAAGAGCAATCCCAGGGGACAAGGACATGTCCATCAGTCCCTGGTCCCGCACGAAAAAATCTACAGAGAAGCCCAGATGGTCTTTACCAGGCAAATATTAAGGGAGAAAATCCACCTACAGATAAAATCAACATGTTGTTATCTGTAAAGACTGCTGGTAGCCAATCCAGACAAACCTGAGCCACAGTTTCATCATGACTGCATCTTCACTATAAAGAATGAAACACCAAGTGTTGATTTTATTATCCCTGCCAGGGGATCATCCTGTCACTTGTGGTTGTGCTTGCGTGTGTGGTCAGCAGAGGATGGTGAAGGATTAACTGATTAGATTTTGGTGGTCAAAGGTCAAGGTCACAATGATCTCATGTCTGTCCCATTCACGTGAAGGTAATATCTCAGGAATATTTGGTGGCAATTTGTTCAAACTTGGTACAAGCGTCCTCTTAGACTCAAGGACGAATTGAAATATCTAAGAGTATGAAATGATGAGGTGATGACATCTTATATCCAAAAAGCCAAACGTCAACTTTACTGTGACATCATAATGTTCAGCTCTCTATCTTTTCCAAGAGAAGAAAGACATATGTAGGGAATCTTCCATTTTGCCAAAAAATACACGTA
>JAJHUR010101792.1:0-15330 GCA_027495735.1 Lutjanus campechanus | reverse complement strand
TTCAGGGACTTTGAGTCATTCTGCGCTGCAGATGCGTTAATTGCGTTAAAATTTTTAATCAGATTAATCATGATGATGGATTAATCCGCGTTAACGCGCTAATTTTGACAGCCCTAATATATAATAAATAAATATTTACAAAAAACAAAAAGGTTTATCACTTTGAACATAAATATCATGTCTTTGGACTGTCCTGATTTGAATATAGGTTGCATTCTGTTTTTATCCACATCGTTTCAACTTTTTTGCAGTGTGGACTGTACAATTTTTTAGAAACAAGCAGAGGGGGAAAAAAAATCACAGTTACAGAGAGGATGCCCATAGCCTTGTTTATTGGTAGTTTATTACTGTACATACACCTGCTCGAGTCATATGTACATATATCTTTCTCTCCCCCAAACACACAAACACACACACACACACACACACACACACACACACACACAAAACACTCCAGATTATATAAAAAGGACTTATTTTCTGTGCAGGGTTCAATCACAGTCTGAGATCTACAAACATTTGCACCTGCATACACCACACACATACACACATACTCACACACACACACACACACACACACATACCACAAATATCTGCATATGGCCTTATGCCTTGATTTACACAGAACAGACCACAATGAAAAATATAGAAAAGTGACTGATGAACCAATAGGCAACCCAGTGGTAATCAAGTGAATTTGGGTCTTTTAACATATAAACCAACACCATGTTTGGGCTTTGTGGGTCTGCGGAATATGTGCTTCCTTTACCATCTAAACAGGAAGACCACAGGAAGGGTAATTGTCTTTTGCGTAGGGGCATTTTTCAGTTACAAACTAAACTCCAAATGCATCATTTTACATTTATTCAAGTAATGTGTGATCTGTATGGTATGCCTGACCCCCTGGTGTAATCTTGGAACATACCTGACAGTGAATTTTCCAATGCTACATTTTATAGTTTATCTAGTATAATCCCCTGAGTGTGACCCATACACATACACACACACCAGAGCTGAGTGACCTAAAACTGACTTTGTTTAATCTCAATCCCAGGATGTTTTTTTTCCTTCCATAAATCAAGAGGTGTGCTGGGAAAAACTAAACCAAGACCATATTTTAAAGGACCATCTTTTCCTGTTCTGCACTTGTTAGCAAATGGTTGTATGTTTCATTACACTGAGATGTGCTTTGTGATGTGATTTTAAAGCATGCTGACAGTTTTAAAAATAGTCTTAGCCTTTATCAAGAAGGATTGTTAGTTAGCTAGATTACTGATCTAAACTGAGCCTGGAACAAGTCTTTTTACTTGAACCTGCATTAAATGACATAGCATCACCTCATAAAGTTGATAGGGCAAATTTGTTAGAAAACAGTTGCCTATTTACATATCCAGTAGATATAATCATTCATTTGGAGTCGTGTTTCTGGCCACCTCATGGATGCGAGTCCATTTTTTTTAACTCTAACTGAACCAGAACAGTAAGGGCCTGACCAGACAGAGCGCAGTTTTGGCAGCGAGAGCCGTCTTTTCCCAGTTTTTTCCTACTGGCAGTTTGGCATTTTGCACACTGCAATGCACCCCTGGGTATCTCGAGCGCCTTGTGTTTTTACAGGAGCGCCTCGAACACTTCAAGTTGGAAAAACCTCAACTCAGAGCAGCAAAGTACCCAACGTCATCGGCACTTGTTCCCCATTGTCCAACCGGACTAATTAAGAGATGAGCCCACTGTGGTGGTGAAGTAACAACCATGGACGAATTGCTGGTGGCTGCTGCTTGATACCTGGAACTATACGTTTCTACCAACCATAATTACTTTGACTTGAATACAAAAAATCAGCCTGGAGGCAAATTTATGCAGTACTTGAGATTTCAGATAAGTTAGCTTCATTTATTTGAGCCATTTAAGCTGTTATGCTAACATTAGCTCACTTTCACCATCTCTCTGGGCTATGCACTGCCCTGTAATAATTTCCTCTCCTTCTTAGGGTCTCATCAACCCACATACACATACGTTTCCCCTTGTCAAGCATAGTATATGAAAACAGCCTGTCACCCTTTATCAGAGTCAGCGCCCTCTGTCTATCTATTTTTATGCGGATATTTAGGTAGCTACTCATCTACTAACTAGAATGTTAACTTCTAGCTAACCACAATAAAAAGGTACAGATCTGAGGTACATTACAGTAAAATCAGGGTTAGGCTAAGAACAGCTGATTCATAGTTGCCTAGCAACAATTTAAAAAAGCGAACTGCTTTGCTATTTTTTCAAACAAAAGCTTTGACCAAAAAAAAGGGCAGAGCAGTGCACCTCGCCTTTTGCAACCTGCCAGACTGGCTCTGTCTGATCGCGTCCTCATGCTGCAGGCCAGAAATGAAAAACAATGAGCTGAAAGATGCTAAAATGCTCCGTATAGCTGAGAACTGCACAGCTGGGTGATAATTCTCTATAGGTTCATAATTACAACTACCCCCTTGAGCATTATGTAGTAATTTTACATTGTTAATACAAAAATACTGATTAGTACAACTTTAAATCCACATTCCTGGTTTGGGGGGAGGCTGGTTTGTGCAGTTATCACACTAGCTTGAGTAACCCTGCTTCATATTACAACCCTGGCATTACTTAACACTCTCGGTCACCCCAGAACTCTGAATGAGTTAGATTATGTGAAAAACAGAGGAACTTTCTCATAAGAGCCACATCCTTAATGTGAACACTCATGTAAATGAGCCAAGGTCAGCAGATAAGGAAGAGAGGCCATGTGAAGGTGATAAGAACAAAGCCATCGTGTGCTTTAGTGTTGACACATGACCATGAAGACAAAAAGGAAACAACCATGGCATACCTTTGCAAATAAACAACTGAGGCCTATTTCACAAATGCACATATTATATGTGCACTGACGCATTTATAAATAACTACAACAAAAGTAACAAAGATCGGTTATGGCAAAAAGAAATGCATCACAGAAAGAACCCTGCTTTACAGAGTAAAGAGTATCTCTTCATGTCTGATTTGTCTCTTTTTTTGCTTGTTTCTCTTAGAGACACACACACACACACACACACACACACACACACACACACACAATAGTGAACAGTTTTGCGAGCATAGACTGCCTCTCTTTCAAAACAGTTAACAAAATTTGAGATACTAAAAAAAAAGAGAGAAAAAACAGGTTTCTTCTCTTCATCACCAGTGGCTTTCTTTCCAGGTTACTTGTTCCACTGTGATTCATAAGTAGTTGCTAGGCAGCCAGCCCATCACCTGGACACACACAATGTTGAAAACAAACCGTTCCAGGTAAACTATGTGGCATAAAGACCCATTCATACCACGGAGAGTACAGTCAGAGTGTGTGATTGTCTCTGGGTTAGGATGATGCACAGTGAAGTGTGCAGAGATATGAAAGGAGGCGAGGGGATAAGGATGTCTGGTAGTCGATAAGACGAGTGACATTATTGAGTTCCAATGTTCTGGCCACTGGCCCAACATGTTCGTGTAAGACTCATCTGTCTGCTGCAGGGTTGATTTGGATGAAGATTCCTTTGGAGTTCCATGTTTTGTTGCCTCCACAGCCTCTAGAAATGACCTAGAGCACCAAACTAACTGTCACAAAAGCACTGGGGTGTAATTCTTTTTTTTTTTTGTTTGCGGTTGAAGTTGGTGGGGTGACAGTAGATAATGTGAAAGTGTTTCATCATGGTCTGACTGTGCCATGTGCTTAGGTTAGGGAACATACACGAGACAAAATTCCAGTTGTAGCTCACAATTTGAGAGTCCAGTCTCCAGCTCTAGGTCCAAAATCCATAATGCTGCCCATGGCTGGTGCTCCCCTGACATCACACAGGCTGGTGCCGGTCAGCATGGTTCGACAGTGTACCAGCTCGCCCACAATGTCATGGTTCAAGGGTGAATTCACTCCAAAAACTTGTGAGTGTTGGATTTGCTGGATTTGTAAACAAGGGTGTAGAGAAAGGTATGTGTGGGAGACCGGGGGAGGATCAATGCTACCCTGTAAACAAAAGAATTGGAAATATTTGGGGAAGGGTAATTATTCTGGGGCTTGACAGCCGTTGTGATGCAGCAGTGGAGGTTTGAGATTAGCCGCAGTCAGGCTAGTCCGGTCTGAAGATGGGGATCTTAGGTAAGAACTCTATTAGGATTACCTGCAGGGGACAAGAAAAAAATCTGTTACTGTGAGACATTCAAGATTTTGCTGCAGCGTTTCTACCAAAGTAGCTAGACTGCTTTATAGTGATATCAGATGTCCAGAATTTTTGCATCAATGTGATCAAGTACATTGATGTGTCAGATATTTAAAAAAAAAAAACAAGAAAAGAAAAAAAAAAAAGACTTTCCATCTGATAATTTAATCTTCACATAACATACTCTGGAACAATATGTAGTCCATCACTGTGATCAAAGACTTATTACCCGCCCTTATGTTGAGCGTGTCAGCAGGGAATAAACTTTGAGGCCATTTTAAAACTGACATTAGCACTGTATGAAAAACTCAAGACTCCTCATTCATTTTTAATGAGTCTACTATATTGACACTGTGGTAGTGATGCATAGATGGGCTCTGACTTCATCTGAATCCTCATGTAAACATAAATCATCCACCTGCCACCCACCCAAAAGTATTGTTCTCTCCAACTATGAAACCCATACCTCTACCGGTCCCAGTAGGCTATGTTAAATTTTAAATTATGTTGTGCAGTGCAAACTGGTGGTTTCTTTATTGTGTGTTTTATTGCTGTTGTGTTTTCTTTAATGATTTACTAAATGATTAGAGTGGCTACTTTCAGTCATTTTAAACACTTCCACATATGCAGTGGTGTCACGGCAGCTAATATTGTGGGCCAAAGCAGCACAACTAAAAACTGCAGAGGACAAAAAATAAGGGTGTTGCGTCCCTCTTAATGACTCTTCAACATATTTCCCACTTGCTATACATCCGCTATTGACCAAAATGTTTATTTTTATGACCCAGCCTGCTTGATCTATTCTGTTGTAACTGCAGTCTGCACATCATTACTCTGCCAGGGTCCTGACGCTGAGGGCTGTGGCACTGAACTGCATGGAACAATCAAATATATTCAGGCACACATTCCACTGTAGATTCCTATGTAACATGGACATCGTCATTCTGCTGTTGACCCTGCAAATGTTGCCATGGAGGATAAAATGATTGCATGATATATTTCCAGTGATAAAATCTTTCCTCATAATACACGGATATACTTGCTTTTAATTACACGTTCATACAGACACCTCTATGGATCCATACGCATCATGGCTGCCTTACGTATTCTTTGTCCATTTAGAACAATAGTTGTGTGCATCCTCAGAAAGTGGCTAAACGTGCTGTGGTGTGTGCCATTGGTTTATGCAACATACTTGTCCCTATACAAATAAATCTTAAAACAAACACTCCAACCAGCCTTCCTGTATTGTATATTATCATCTCACCACAACAGATACTTACATATTCCATCATGTTGTTGGTTTCACACTTCCTTTTGCTTAGTCGCCAATGCAAACACAACTGCAAACAGAGTGCAATAGACATCAGGCATTTTTATAACATGTCCTTACAAGGTACACTATTAATACACACATATTCAAGCTTTCACTCCTCACCTTGTGGTAAAGTCTGCTGTTCTCCCACTCCAGAAGTTTCTCTATAGATCTTCTTGTCTGGAGGGCCAACAGTGGCATTAGATAATATTCAGAAAATTTCCCTAAAATCAACACATTCACCTTTTCCTTTTTCCTGACTTGGATTTCTTGCAATGTTGTTGAAAATGCAACACGCATGAGTATCTCACCCTCTTACTGAGGCAGATGACAGGCCACAAACTGAAGCCCAGTGTGCAACAGCAGCAGAGGCAGCCACACAGGAGCCACCGCACATTCACTGGCAGCGTCTTTCTCAGGCAGCTGTTTACACGGTTGATACTGGCTTTGAATTCCTCCGGTGCCACCTGAAGAAATGCACAGACGTTATATAATTAATGTAGTAACATCTAATGTTCTTAGATGGCAGGTTGGAATGTTGTCTGTAGTGTGTACACAGATTTAATCTGTATCACAGAAAAGTAAGCTCTGCTTTGTAGCAATTTTAATATTAAAACTAAGTAATATATGTTGACTGCAAGAATATAGTCTAAATCGTGTCATCATGCAAATGTCAATAGTTAATATGCACTAATAACAACAAAACACTCACCTTTCCCGTAAGTGCTGAAGGAAATTCTGACTCAAATTTGTTACTAAGCCCAAACCTGAGGGGGTGAGGGGAAACAGAGTAGACTATTATACATAAGCAGACATTATCTCTCTTAATAATAATTAATAATCAACTTTATATTCAGGCCTCCTGGGATGCAACATTTTACTCCACTTAGTAAAAGGTGAAACTGCTGAGCCCAGCAGGTATCAGGAGTAAATTATTACTGTTCAAATTTAATATGCATCAGGATTAACCTCACGAGATGTACCATCTTGTTTTTAAGGGAGGCCCATAACAAAGGCACATTGTTGTTTAGTGTCGTAACAGAAGCAAAGTGATATTTCATATAAAATATGTAAGAGATGTCAAAGATGATACATGGTTGTGTTAGTCACTCAAAACCCCAAGTATATCCTTGTACCTTGGTCCTACATCAAACTACAGGTATATTATACAGAAAGAGCCCATTGAGACTGCTGATGACTCGATACCTTTCTCTGACCCCTTTCACAAATGCAGTCGATCCTTTAAATGTTCAGGAACATTTCCTGCATGAGGTCATGAGTTAATGGGAGCAGGAATTGATATTCAGGGAAATTTGTATCTCCCATTTCCCACCTCACACCCTAGCAACATTTCAGGGAAAATGCCTGTATGGCGGAGTTATGAATGAAAACAGTAACATTACAGGGACAAGCACATAAAGGGTTACATTGTTCTGACAGTGCAGACTCAGGGAAGACAGAAAGACACCATATAAATATGCATAATGTACACTCTGCACATTTTATCAGTCACTTGCTGCTGAAGGTACAAAATACAATGAAAAATGCATCTTTTTATGTAGAATTACTGAATATAAACTGAGCTTCATAGTGAAAGAGCAGCTTCATTTGTCACCATGAATGAAAGCTCTATCTTGCATGGCAACGAAATGAAATGGCATTTTCAGGTGTCAATCAATTAAATTACATTAAAATTTCCTGCCATACCTCCCATTGTCTGTCAGCTGTCACTAATCTTGCACCCCCACTTTTAACTATATGATTGTCACTGTCTACTGGACTGCCCTTTGTTCCATCTATTCCAGCATTGCCTTGACAAGTGTGAAAAAGCACAACACTGAAATGTTACTGAAAGAAGCTGTGTGTATGAATAGTAACAAAGTCATCCCAGTAATTTGCTGTGAACTACGTGTGAAAAAGGCAACTGTTTATCCTGGGTTGCATTAAACAAGCACATGTGTAACCAGCAGCCAAGGTGGCTGACAAGTAGTAATAAAGGAGTCCCGATCACCAATTTAGTATCAAATCAGTGTGAGAAGGAGCAGTGAGCAGAATCAACATGATAATTTGTTAATTTGAGTAAATAATATCATTAGTTTGAACTCCAAACAGTGACACGCTGCTGCAAGACTCCAGCTAACCCTGTGAGTGCTCTTCACTATCTGAATGGACTGGACACAACATCCAGTAAATTCAGTCCCTACTGTTACAACGACTTTATGTTAATATCTTGTTGGACAGAGATTGTCTCTCACTAATATATTTGAGGGAACAATTTAGTCATACAAACTGGTTAATAATTTCAGGATTAAATCTGAATTTATAGGCACAATTTAGTAAAATCTGATAAAATGTGGGCAGTCTGAGCTTGGGTTTCAGTCCCACAATAGTGGAACCAATAACAGGGACAAAGTCTTGACTTGAAAGTTGCTAACGCAACAATACATCACATTATGTTGTATACAATAATGTTTTACATTCCATAATCATATCATAGTACTGTTTATTTATTTTATATGCACTTCCATGTACTTTGCACTTTCATCTGCTCTGAATGCTTTTTAAATGTTATTTTATCAGCAGTCTATCTGCCTTATATGAGATCGTCATGCAGCTCACGTATAGTTCATGTGGTTACCTTACTTGAATTTTACTTGAATTCTACAGGCTTTGTATGAACTTAATTCTTCTATCCAGACTGTACTTCGATATGTGAACTTATTTCTTCCTTTCATTTTGCACTTGGCCTATGTACCAGTCCAGGGCTTTTTGATAGTTTGTTCTAATGCCCCAAATTCTGTATTTAATGGTGTAGTATTGTGAGGATTTCTGTTTTTTAAATTCTTGTTATGTAAATATTTCAATATGCAAGGCACTTTGTGCTGAAGCTTGAAAGGTGCTGTATAATTATCATTATTATTAATAGTAGTGGTGATAATAGTAGTAGTAGTACAGATACAAGGTACATATAACGTTGTTATGCTAAATCGAAAGTTGAATCTAATCAGCCACTCCTCGCCTGCTCGTAGAGTTAGCTCGATGCTAACTTAGCAGCTACCTGGCTATGCTAGGTCACAAGCGGTGGCTAACTCAGCTAGCAGCCAGTTACCCACAGAGACCGCAGCTGCTAATCATTTCCCGGTAACGGTAGACTCCTCTCTTTGTTCCCGTAACCGTCGCCCGTTGCTTACACAGTGACGTGGCCGGACCCTCGTACCACCACCGGGTCCGGAGCGTACTTGAGAAGCTGTTCCTCCGCGGCCCTGTCCTCGTCCTCCTCTTCCTCCTCCTCCTCTTCGTAGATCTCATCAAAGTCCTCCATCATCGCACGGCTCGGCCTCGCGCTTCCCCGGACAGACACCGGGAGAGACACGATGCCGACGAACAGCAAAACCTTACCGAGAAAAGAGTATAAAGAGAGCAGTGAAGACAACCACACAAAATATCAGCCCGTCCAGGAGACGATACAGTTCACATCGTTCAGTTCAGCAGCTCCGAAACAAAACATCAACATCCGCCGCAGTAACTGTACGACACCGGAAGGGGGACCGACGTGCTTACGTTAGATTTTTTTCAGACTCGCAATGGTCGTGTGTAGAAGGGAACCCTAGAGAGAGATCGCGAGAGTAATTTTTTTTTTAACCCAAACCATTATCTTTCTCCTTAGTGTTATATGTCTCTAAACCTACTCAGACTTTAGCAATAGCGTTGTTACATTATAAAATATTATTAATTTGTACAAGGTGCACAATAAAGAAAACAAATGAAGACAAGTATCGCGAGAGTTTCACAAACCAATGGTTCCCTTCTACACACGACCAATTAAAATTGTACTTCATACACAGCTCAACCTGAAACTGTCCCATTTTTTTCTCAAAATGGTCAGTTCACTACAAAATTATGTTAAGAAGCTTCCAAATGTATTATTGACATCATATTCAAAGAAGCACTATTTTAATCATATATTATATTCAGATTCTTTACCAGTCACAAAAATTTGGAAGAAAGACATAAATAAATCTATTGATTATTCTAGTCTGTATACAAATGCAAATGCAAGTTTACAAGCCGAAGGCCGCCTTTTCTGCAAACTATTCAATCTTGGAACAATAAAAAAGGCCAGAAAGTATGTGAGGGCTCATTTTGCCTTTAATAATGGTTTTGTGTTACTTATTTACTTTTTAAAACACATTTTTGTATGTGCTTCTGTTTTGTTTTGTTTTTCATTTATTTCTCTCACTTCTCACTCTCTCAGTCTTGACATGCTTGAATGTATGAAGTTTGCATCATTTATTTATTTATTTTTGTCAAAGTATAAGACATGTCCAATTTGTTGAATAGAGATTTATTCTTTACCTTTTACCCAAAAGACAATTTAGAGAAGAATGCTTCTCTGTATCAAGACTTTTTTCATTTAAATTGAAAAATGTATTGTTTGCTAAGTACAATAAGGACAAAATGCATGCTATATTCGTAACCACTCTAACAACAACATTTTCTCTGAGGAATTTAAAACCATATCTCTATTATTGCTTACAGTGAAAATGTAAATGCTATGGATGTGTACCTGTATGTCATTTGTGTGGGCTTGTGGAGGTTTTGCCTGGGATATTCATAAATAACTAAAAGAAATAGTAAGAGAGGAAACTGTTTAATTAATAACATGTAACAATACCAAAATTACAAACGTCCTGCGTTAATTATACGCATAAGTAAATGTACAGGAGAATTGAATTATCATCAAAGTGTACCTAAAGTATCAAAATGTGTAGAATATTATATGATATTATAGGATTTACTTTTTTACTTCACAATATTTATTTTATTTGAAAAGATTTTTCATGCAGAACATATGGTCATCTTATAAAATATAATGCATTGATCAGGTTAGTACTTCATGAAGTAGTTAAAATTGTCTACACATTAACAAACAGCCTTCAAATGTGGCCCTACATCTTAATGCATCAGAAATGATAAATATGCATTGTAGTGGAATAGAAGTGTGAAGTACAATCAACTGTAAATACTCAAGAAATATACAAATACCTCTACTTTTACCCAAGTACAGTACTTGGGTAAGTAGTTAAATTGTTGTAAATTGTACTTAAATGTACAAATGAAGATATGATTTTTGTACACCTGAAACGGTATTATTGGTTTAAATAACAACAACAACAACAACAACAACAATAATAATAATAATAATAATAATAATAATAATAATAATAATAATAATAAAGAGAACATCAAACTGTAGGATGGATATGTAAACTTACACTATACATTTTTAAAATGTATTTATTTATTACAAGGTACTTCTTGAAAGGCGAATGAAGAGAGGAGGAAGAAAGCCAAACCGGAAGTTGGGTAAGTCCGCCTTCAAATTACGACATGAACAGTGGCAAGAACTTACATTTACCCTTCATTTTAGCCCTACAGAATGTGGAAAATCTGCGTTTTGTAATCCCGATTCACATATAGTTTACATAGATTAATTTTCTGCACAGTTAAATTTGACTTTCACACAAATTTAGCATCTGTGCGTCAATGCATGTTTTCTTTTGAAGGGTTTGAGCAGAAGTTGTCTGTCGGCGCTCAAACCAGACTAAAACGCTCCATGAAAGATACTTCCGTCAGTTGCGATTAAGCAACAGTCATGTAAGTGATGCTGTAAAATGATCTCTCGATGACTGTTAACGTGTCATTCATCCATGAAGGTCTACAGAAACCCGAGAGCTTTACAGTAGATATCAGTTAAAAGTAGTCTGGATATGACAGTAGCGTGACTTCCTGTTAAGAGTGAAGACAACTGAACCACAGTCGGTTAGCTGGTAAACTTTTTGTTTCAGTTTATTAGTCGTGAAATAAGTTATTTAGCAAGATGGCACCAACTGAACACTTGAAAATGATATTTCAAGTTTTCAAAGACGTGGCTCCTGTCCCTACAAGCGGTGTTTTAACAGTGGTACTTTCATCGTGTGTTTTGTTTGGTATCCAAACGTACTTCAACTTCACCGAGGGCATCCTCAGTGTCGGTGCCTCTGTTTTTCAAGAGGGACACCTCCACAGACTCTTGATGTACCCCTTTTACCACCAAACCTTTGCTCAGCTCCTCCTGAGCATCGCTGCCCTGTCGTTTCTCGGTGGCAGTTTGGAGAAGGGCTTTGGTACGGTCCGCTTCCTGTTCCTGTTCCTGCTGCTGTCCACCACCACAGGCTTGTTTTACAGCTTCGTGGATCTCATGCAAGCCGACAGCAGCAGCCAGAGTCCCACAGAGGGTCTGCTCCCTGTGTCCCTGGCATGTGTGGCTCTAACTACCATGCACACAAAAATGACTAGAGGTTTCCTGTGTGGAGTCAGTTTCCCCACCATGGCTCTCCCCTGGGTGTTACTCCTCATCACCACTGCCCTCATCCCCCACAGTGTGCTCCCTTGTAACATCATAGCCATCCTGGTTGGGGTGATGTATGGGAAAGGATGGTTCTCCCGTGTGGACTTGTCTGAGGCCAAGGCGGGAGTTCTGGAGAAGATGATGCCTTTCAGGTTGTTGAGGAGAATCAGCAGGGTCATGTTTGTCCCTGCTTCCACAGAAGAGCGGAGGAAGACCCTTCTTCCACAGATCAATCCAGCACCTGGCTCCTATCCGGTCCAGGCTTACGCTCCACTGTCCAGCATCAACACTGCTGACACCACAGGCAAGTTCTATGAGGGCTGGCCGAGTTCGACCACTGCTCTGCCCAGTCCACCAGCACCTCCTCCTCCAAGTACTCATGGACACGGCTCAGCACAAAATGTTGGACTAAGTCATGGACACAGCTGCAACCACAGCCACAGTCATGGTCATAGTCATGGCTATTAATTTAGCTGTTTTACAACATTCTGACTATACAGATAGGCCTTATTCCATCAAAACTACTAGGATGCAAAAGTAAGCTTTTTGTTCACGGGTAAATGGCAAATGAATGTTCAAATCTTAACAATCTCAGCAGATTACCATTGTTTTGTTTTTGGGCTGGTGAGTGAAGGAAATCTACCAGCCATTTGTTTAGTTTACTGGCATTTGGCTGGGGCTAAGTTTGTGCTCTGAATACTGCTCTATCACTGTTGGACACCTGCAGCATCTCTTGTCATTGGATTGTGTTGTCTACAATGTCAAATGCTTGATTTTAGAGTAGGCCTCTACAGTGTTTGTGGAGTGTCTGCCAGCCTGTAGAATTACTCAACATTTCTCTGAATGTTTGAATGTTATGGGTGACTTTTGTACATACATTTAAAAGTTTATTTCTTTTGTACTGTTTCTTACCTTATTTCTGTAAATAAATGTGTGCATAACCTAAAAAGTCTTTCAGAAACTTTTTAAGGGTTGTGTGTACATCCTGGCCTGTATTTAAATTATGTGCAGATTAAACAGATTACATCTTTTCAATGAAATGAACTGTGAACATATGCATATTGGATTAAAACTCCCAAAACATTATTGAACTAGAAAAAAACAATGTTTTGACCCTGTCAGGTCTTCATTTGGAATAAAAACAGAAACTGATCTGATCAAAACTGATCAAACAAAAAATATTCAATACAGGCCTCAAGATAGAAACATTTATTTTTCTTTTCCAGCCAGGTTTTAGGAGCTTTAATCATCAGCAGCTCCCTTCAGTTAGTTCAACTATAAATCTAGTTGGTATACAGAAAGGCTGTCGTTTCTGCATTTAATTTTCACTGAAAAAAAAATATAATGATGATGGTGATGATCCGACTTTTGCTGTGGCCTTTAACAAACAAGCATGTTGATGATTTGTTGACTGGAGAATCTCTGAAGCACCAGAATGCTTCATATAATATTTATGTTGTGACACATTTTATCTTGTCAAAAACTTGCTGTTCTCGTGATTTGGATGTTGCACTTAGTCATACTGTTATTTCAATAATATTCCAATTAACTGTTCAGCCCTCGTGTACATGCTACTAAAACCAATCCCTCTATTTGAGACTAGGACAAAATTATGTTTCTCTTCAGCAATCATAAAGACACCACTAATATTTAGTCGTAGTTACATTATGGTGTTATATGTGAACATCCATGTTTTTGAAACCAGCGCTGCATGGGACCAGACTATCTTGTGTGCATTCAAATTGTGTTCTAATAGCAGTAAAATGTTCAATATTATTTTTCCTTTGCTGATGTAGATGTGCTGGTGAAGATGAAAAAGGTTCACTAGATTCAAGTCATTGTCAAAGAGAGGGGCAGTTTTAATCCTTGTGCAATTTGGTTTAATTGATTCACTTGCTAAAGACTTACTGATGAGAAACTCAGACAAGGGCAAAGTCACACTGAAGCATTATGGCCACTGAGCTGCTCACTGTACTGCAGTGTCAGTGATGCCAAGCACAGATTACATTTTCATTTTAAATAAGGACTCATTCATCCCAGGTGTCTCCATAGATGTTCTTCGCTGTAACATAAGAGAGATAAAAGGAGAACAAGTTGAGTAGGTCTTTCACAGATTAATTTAAAGACAGATGTATTTAAATATCAGCCTCTTCGTAACCCAGCACAGCCCTGCAGTAGCAGCTTACTCTCTTTCTTGGGTCTTTTTGACTCCTTCTCAGGTGATGGTTTGAGCAGCGTCTCAGCCTTCTGAGTGAGCGTCACCTCATAGTTTTCCCTGTTTTTCAGTCTGAGGTCCTCATAGAGGATGGCTTTCTTCCTGGGCTCCTCTTCTTCCACATATGTTTCGGCTAAAGCTGATGGGGACAAGAAAAGAGACAAAGAGGGTTATAATAATAATCTTTATTTATAGAACACTTTTCTAAACACGTTACAAAGTGCTTCACACAAGGCAGCAACTGCATATCAAACAGATCATAAAACCATTTGAACATGGGGATTTCCAAGCAAATAAAAATTGCTAAAGGGCAGTCTGTAAAATCCAACCAAATTAAAGATATAAAACCAGCAAGCCTGTCAGTAAATTCAAAGAAATTACAAGAGCAAAATACAGTCAGTAAAAATGAAAGTAAATAAAACATAAAACCAGTAAAAAAAAGTAGTCAGTAAAAATCAGGAAAGATTTAAAAGAAGTCATTGATTCTGCTGACCTGACTGTGAATGCTCTATCACCCTAAGTTTTCAACCAAACCTGAGGAACAGATAAAAAAAGCCTCTGCCAGAGGATCTCAGGCTACATACCAGCTTGTATTCGACAAAGAGGTAAGATATAAAATGAAGACCTTTAAATGTGAACAGTAAAATCTTAAAACCAATTCTAAAACAAACTGGAAGCCAATGCAAGGAGGCTAAACAGGCATAATGTGGCCACTTTTCTTAAATTTTGTTATCTGGGAAAGTTGACAGGAAAGTTACAAACTGACATAGTAAAACTTAGTGGTGTGGGATTTCATAATAGAACATAATACAGGGTTCATACAACTTTTTAAGAGTAAAAATCAAGCACTTTTGAAGTTCTAAACCCCAAAACTTCTTTGAAATATAATGAGAATTTTTTCATTACATGTCAATTGTGATGCTTGGCAGAATGTCAAAAGGCCCCCTTTCAATTTCAGTGCTCATGTCAGTCTAGCTCCACTCCACAACTAATGTGTGATGCCAGGTGACAAGAAACAAATATGAAGATGGGACCATTTCATTTAAACTAAGATTTTTGGTTTACATGAGTGATCCTGTAAACGAAACAAAAGTTATTGTTGAAAATCAAGCATTTTCAAGTAATTTATGATTCCATTATTGCATGGACATTACAATCAAATATAGACAGTTATCTTAGCCAGTAATGTGTTTTAGAT
>JAJHUR010101791.1:0-12519 GCA_027495735.1 Lutjanus campechanus | reverse complement strand
TTTGGCGCATATGCTAACTACGCTAACAGGTGAGAGCAGCCACACAGCCTGTGTGAGCTGCGCTGCTGCAGCGACCTCATCTGCAGATCAGATCGCAGGTGGTGCGTACAGTTCTTAGCAAAAATACACAGTAAGCGACCTGTTGAGTCATATCGACATCATACTTCCAACATGACACCTTTCACTTCAGTTTCATTGTCTATAACTGTAGAATATATCCCAGACATGAAAAAAATGGGTGAATGGAAGTAGCCAGGCCTCTACACCTGGGCAGAGCCACAGCTGCTCATCATATGTGCAGCTGAAACAGGAGGATAAATCTGTAGCATGTGCATTGTTAGAAACAGTTTGGAAAAGGGCACGCACTTTCAAAAAACACTTTATAGGCCACTGGATGAACCATCTGTCTAACACGAGCTCACTTCAACCAATGAGATCAAACTCCACTGAGATCAAACTCGATACCCCCCAGCTGTGACATAACTGATGCTATCACAGTATCTATGCTAAACTCCTCAGGAGCCGCCAGTATTTGTTCGAGACGAGTCGCTTCAATGGGCTCTTCTTACTGTCGTCACACCTAAAACCACACCCGTAGCTGCCAGAGGTCCCTTCTAGGACACTGATCGGCTGCACTACTGTTGGTGCGGAAACAAATGGATAACTTTGAGGCCTGACAAGATGGATTCTTGCGTGATCTCGCAAATCCAGCTGCCTCACAAGGTAACTCATACACGTCCTCTGGTGGAGAACATTAATCTATATAAATAATTTTTCTCACTAATCCAGGTCACTTTATGTGGACAGCGACTAAAAGTTGCAACCTATTACCACATTACAAATTACATGCGAGCAAAAAATTGTAATGCAATATGTAAATTAATAAAAAGTTTCTTTCCATGAGCCAAACATTTTCTTTTGTCTGCCATGTTTCTGCAAATATGACAACAACTCAGCAAGCCGTGTACAAAAGTTTCACTGACTTTCTGAATTGATGTTCTGACTTGAGGGGGCTTTCACATAAACTTTCACAGTCAGACACTCATTTTTCCCGTTATTCAGACAGCACATGAATACAGGATTAATTCACTGTGGAGTTTTGTCACAAAAAGTGACCTTACTCACATTGTCTTTTGATTCATTGTTTATAAAAGCTCAAAAACATGTGAGAATGTAACCATTTAAAGCCCTTTAAAGTGAGAGTGACATAAAAATAAGACCTTCAGCTTACCATTGGTGAAGCTTTCTGCCTCTGGTGTGGCTGAATGAAGTTTTGGTACAGTTGCATCCCATACTGAAACACAAACTCATGTCAGCATTTTAAATTCCAACCCCAAATATTTATTACATCCTCTGTCTTTTACTCTTTAAATACTTTTCAGTAACCCTGTAGTGTACTGATGAGAAAGAGTAGATACAAATAAACCACCGTCTGTTTTGCGCTTTACTGTATATTATTTATAGAACGAGCAGGAGAGTGACTAACGTTCTAAACTATATCCAGCAAATATCCAGACAATGAACACATGCTGCTTCTATAAAGAGTAGGAGCGCTAATCCAGCATCACTCAATAGTTTCTGGTGACCTCCTCCCAAAGCTAAATCTGATTCTAGCACTGACTCAGCATTCCTGCTCTTAGACAGCACTCGCAGTTAGTGATCAGCAAGCCAACCTTTAACAAGCGCATGGCTGTGATCCAGCAGGTCCTGGTCTGCTCATCATCTGCACAAAAGAGCTTCAAGTCCCGCGCTGAACTGCACTTTGTGGACTGAGGGGAAAAAGAAGTTAGAAAGAGACGAAAGGAGTTCAGCACGCTGGGAATCAATACTCTGCTTGTGCTCGTCCTGTACGGTTTGGGCATTTCTGTAAAGTGATGGTACCTTGACACAGAGGCCGTAATCTGTAGGTGCTCCGTGTAGCTTTTTGGCTGACAACACTGTGTAGACATCACTGTCACTAAAGTCTGCGATGAACTGAAGATGCCTCGGTTCCTGTAAAACAAAGACAGGTCATAATAAAAACAAAAGTACAGTAAAGATTATAGACTTTTACATAGACTTTCAGGCAGCATCCCTTAAAGATTCTGGTCAACACATCAGTAAATCCGTTGCATGTGAGGAGCAGTGTTGCTGGAAGTATTCTTTTACTTAAAGCTACTACAAGGAAGTTTCAGTATTTGGTGGATTTTGGAGACCCCTGTGGACCAAAGTGGCCACATTTTTACCACCATAACCACAAAATATAACATCAAAAATAAAATTACTCAAAGAAAAATCTCCTGCTTCTTCCCTAAAGTATTATTAAGTGAAAGTACAAAAGTATGAACTTTTAATATGCTCCAAATACCAAAACTAAAAGAACTCATGATGCAGAATGGCCAATTTCAGAGTCTTGTGTGTTATATTACTAGATTATAATTAGTGATGCATTAATATGTTAATTTCTTTCATGTTGCAGCTGGTAAAGGTGGAGCTAATTTCAGCTAGCAAACAATGTAAGGTTTTGTTAGCTTGTGAGCTTGATAGCAAACACTTACTTCGCATTTACTTGCTTACTACTTCCCGACATTCATAATTTATTTATTTTAATTTGGCACAGCAAGCACCTCCATATTGATTCAACTCTATTTAATTTTGATTTGCATCAATAAACTTTGATTTACTAAACAGAGATTGATTTTTAATTGTGAAACAGAGCTTTGCTTAATTTTAAATCTGGATTTATACATTTTAAACCCAGTTTTGTTAAATTAAATTAATCTGTTGGTGTAACCCAGTCTTACAGTCTAATCTTTTGAGAGGAAAGAACATAATAGCACATTTAGGACAAAGGTGGAGCACACTTAAATTTAAACAATGCATATTTATCAATAAATAGTAGTGTTATCAGTCATTCTGGGTGTAGTTAACCTATAAATGTAATGAAAGAGATAAGGATTAAATTAAACATATTGATAGGGGTTGTGTTGAGACAGTATCAACAGCCACATTGTGCTAAAGATAAATTTCCAAGGAAAAAAAAAAGCACAAAGACAACCATTGTTCTGCTTTCACGTCACGCGCCGTTCCCACTTCCTTATATAAAGTCATGCCACAGCCGTTACTGTCTGTGCTGATTGACTGGCAACGTGTTTGACCAAGACCACAGATGAACGGTAAACCTGCGAGGGTAGAAGTGGGTGCGATACCAAAAGCCTTCCTGCACTCGACAACAAAAGGTCTACTGTTGTAGGAAATGAAAGCAGTTGAGAGAGAAGTGGTTGTGTTGGCGTGGCTGGTGCCGAGGTATAAGCTTCACTTGTCATCAGCTTTGAGAGTACTGTTTCTGCCTGGCTGCTGTGCCAGCTGACCTAAGGAAAATCAGGCTCAACCTGTTCCACTGCCCTCTTACAACATGAGTGAGATATATAAAGAGAATGAACTGGTGACCCCGTCGTAGGATTTTCCAATTGGTGCCATGCATTTTTTTCAAATCCCGGATGTTTACTGTGTAAACTAAGGACAATGTGTATTTAATTCAAGAAAGGAACAAGCATGACAGCCCAATGCAATTACTCATCAATATAGGGCTGTTTGCAACAGTTTTAGTTGTATGCAACAAATGAGTAGTAATCTGCTTTTTATTGCTTTTGATGCATTTTGTAGATGAGTTTACTTTGCTTTACTGACCTTGGATGTTCCCTTGTTGGAGAAATACAGCCCCGACCTACGGAGCACAAAGTAAAACTTCTTCCAGGACTTCCTGCCTTGCTCTTTGGCGTGGAGGTGTCCATGTATCTCTGGACAGGTGCTGGAGTTGAGAAAGGTCTGTGTTGGGTAGAGAAATATTTGTCCATAGATGGGTGTGTACAGTAGATTCTTAAAGGACAGAGGGACTTCACAATTGGCACTCAAGGGCAAAGGGAGTGCACTGTAAACACAGAGAACTTGATACCTGTATGAGCTGAGAGTGATCCACCATCCCATTGGTTTCAGTGGATATGGAGACCATGTGATCCGGGAAAAAGTCCTGCCAGGATGAAAGCAACATCGGTTACTACGACACTCCTTAAACTCCTCATCACATACAGGTGTGCTGGTTCAAGAATGCACAATGAAAACTTAATACTATGTGCTACTTTACAATGAAAAGAGGTTAAACTACATCTTAAATTCTCAAAAAAAAAATGCTTGCCAAACTAAGTCTCCTTTCAAATAGTTCAGCATCATCATCAAACTACATCATGAGTCTGGCATCTCATTTTGCTACACAGAGTTACATCTGAACTGATGGCGAGTGAAGTGTAGGTGTGCTTGATTAACGGACTAGGACAGGCAAGTCCTCAGTTAGGCAGCCCGAGGATGTGTTTTAAGGAGTAGATACAGACATATTCAATTAAATATAGATTGAAACATTTTTGAAAATTATTGCATTCTGGTTTTATTTACATTTTACAGAGCGTCCTAACTTTTCTGGACTTGGGGTTGTAGTTAAACTACCACCCAACTACTGCGAACTGTAGTTAAACTAGTAACTGAACTACATGTAGTTAACTAAAGCCCAACACTTCACATCAATATATCATATATATAAAGAACAGTTCCTCCACATACTCACCAGGGGTTTCCTGAAGAATTCATATTTAGCATAATTCTTCCTAAAATACAGCCGGCTGTCTGTGTCCATTCCCCAGCCTGATAACACCTCCATAACAGACTCATGGTCTTCAATGGTTCTCTCTGGTGAGGTCAAGAGGAGAGAAAATGAATGACAGGTTATAACCTGCTCTTTAAAAGACAAAAGATGGAGCCTGAATAGAATCAGCTGCAACAGCAAACCAAAGTCAAAGACAGAAGTTCTTAAAATTACAATGCAATGACTTCTACAACAGATTTTCTGTTAAGAGTTACACTGCTCTACTTGGAGGCATGGAGTTTGATTATTAACTTTATATTAATGTGTAACCTCTGGATGAGAACATGTTTCTCAAGTCAAGCAGTACAACGTCAATATTAATCATTTCCTAAAACCTAAAATGCTTGTTGTTCAGCCAGCCATGTGATTGAACAATAATCTATGAACATGAACAAAACAGAGCAAAGAAGTCATCAAGCAACAAGTAACTGGTCCACATTTACACGACTGATTAAATAATTCTGGAAAATGACACATGACTGGTTTTGTAATTGAATAAGCATTTATAGATGTGCCCTTTACTAATCAAATCTGAGTGCAAAAAACAAACAAACTACAGTCTACATTAGGGCTACTTGTTTTTGCCCAAACATTAATAATAACGTTATAAGATAAAATAAATAAACCTAAAAAACCCTATAACTCTTCTTTTTTTTTTAAATTAAGTGACTACTTAACTTAATAACTCATATTTATTAACAACTAAATTAATTTAGTGCAGCATTGACAGATGAATCAGACATTTTCCTCCATTTAATAACTGCAGCTGCATTTTAACTGTAAATGTTTGGTAACATTTGAAAGAGTTTATACGACAGTAAACATAGCTGGAACCTCTTCCATCATGTAATCGCTGAAATGTTGAAATGATTCACAAACATAAACCATAAACATAAATTCCTCCTACCAGGGACAGAATAAATTGCATATTTAAACTTGTTCAGTACAACATACACATTTATACTTATTTCTGCATACTTTCTGCTCCTCTTGAGCTGATAGTTTTCTTCCCCTGCATTGCTCTCTGCCTGACCCTGCTGAACTTTGTGCAGCCTGAAAGACGTGTCTGTCCCTTCCTTCTGAGAAAACCAGCATGAATCAATTTATCAATTATTTTCATTATGAATTAGAAAACGGTTGGAGGGCCAAAAACTGAGTATCCCTGGTCTACGTCCTAAATACTGTCAAAGCATGCATCTCCAAATACTAAAAAACTTTTTCTGTATTTAAAAAAAAGACCCTTGAGTTTGAAATATGTAGTGCTGCTTAAAAAAAAAAAACATTGATGACTGGAACAGAACAGATGGTTGAATTATCTAATGTTTGCAATAGTGCGAAAATGCAACCGAGAAATTTTTTATGCAGTGACACGGTTTCATTGCAGATCAGTGTTAATATGTCATTGACAAATATGTGTTTGTTTAATAAAAACTATATAAGGTGTCATTCACACTCAGTTATTGAATGCAAATGGAGGTAATGTGCTCTTTAATGTACAAATACTTTCATCACATGTTACATATGCATCAGTTAACATTATGTTACATACATGCATCAGTTAACATTATGTTACATACATGCATCAGTTCAAATTTTCTTCAACAGTATCTAAAGCAAATTGTTTCTGTAATTAAACTAAACGACCTCGGTTAAAAATCAGCGCAGGGCTTTCAAAGAATACCTGTCAGATTAATATCTGGTGGTACTTCAAATTAAAATTGATCACAGCAGCAGCAGTATATACTAATATACCCCTGTATATATATATATATATACCCCTGTATATACCCCAGTGTAGACAATGTAATGCCAAGAGAGGATGAGAAATAGTCTTCTATGCAAGGAAGATCTATGACTGATGCCTCACAGTGATTAAGACACAATCAGCTCCCATCATATATGACTCATATCTCACATGTGACTGGGAAATTAATTGGAAACAGAGGACAGCGCTCTGTTCCACTCACACATATGTCTACAGTACAAATTATCCCACCCCACGACCAACACCACTCCTCCCATTAAAACCACACAAACCTCGCCCAAAGGACTAACATTACCATCATATGATTAATACCAGTGCATACAGTAAGTATGTCAAAATCAAATGTGCTTCATGTATATTTTGACCTACAGCACTTAACCTGACCAGCCTCTGTGCATTATCATTTAATTCTTCATTACATTGTGTGAAAATGATTTGAATAGCTGAAGACAGAGTGTGAAATCAGGCTAGAAAGCCACAAATGACATTTTAACCACGCAATTTGATTTTTGGATTGAAATGATACTTTTAAAGACAAGTTTATTTTGCAAAACATTCACTGCAAAAAAAATATGGAAACAACAAGACAACAATGATATAACGTTAATTTAAAAAAAGAAAAAAAAAGGAAGAACAAAATCTTACCTATTCCCAAATGAGAGAGGTGTTCAAACAGAGTCCAGCTGTGGTCATCAATGCAGTGGTTCTTCAAGACAAACAGCTGGCATATGTCCCGTGCAGTGATGTCACTGGGAACCTCTACTGCTCTGCTAGTGTTATCTTCATTATAAACTTTGATTACCTGCAACAGAAGCACAGAATAAACAACCACTCCAACCTTTCAGCGTAAACGTTTACACTTCAAGTAGTTCAAGCAGAGCGTTGTTTTTGACTTGATGCAATAAGCAGTATTAATGAATCAGTTTGACCCACATACACCATTTAGGCTGCCCCTGTTTTCTATTGCAGCCACAAAATATTCAGAAAATTAAGAGTTGATGAAAGCGCATCAAAAGTAGAGAACAATGTGCAAAGCCTGCTCCGGGATGTAAAGAACAAAGCTTGCGAAGAAAACCGTCTAGTAATCTTGCAAAAACCACATTGAGACATCAAACGCTGAACAAATTAATCCATCTGAGAGTAGAACTTACCCCGCTGTGTGAAGCCAAGCAGGGCTCTGAGTTTGGGCAAGCTCTGTAGCCGATGCATGGCTGAGTACACAGCATTGTAAAAGAGAGCTTTTTGTAAGAAGCATAAAAACACGCATCAGACAGCACAGCGAGCGTCAGCTGGGAAGCAACGAGCCTCTTGCTCTCCCTCCCTCTCTCCTGCTCTGTGCTGCAGTGGAGCTGAAAGGAGGCAATTAGACCAAACTGCCTCTTAGCACGGGGCTGTCCTGACTCCACATATCTGTATCGCTGGGGCTTGATACCAAATCACCTGCGAGCTTTCTCCACCACTAAGTGTCAAGAGGGATAGCGACAGAGAGAGATTGTGTGGCATGTCTTGTATCGCCTTCTAAGATCAGAGCCACAAATGATCTGGATTTTAATCTCTTATGCACAAAATCAATTTTAACAGACTAGGAAAGAGACGATTTTAAGTTGTTGAGTAGATCAATCTTCTCATAACAGATTAGTCTATAATTTTCCCCTTGTGGTGCAACACTTTATAGTAAAGGTACATGGTTATAATGAATTCATGCATAGCTTCATGCATGAAAAATCATGAATTTACTCATGTAGCACTATCTGTAATGTACAAGGATTAACATTAGGGTATCTCATGCATGACTTGATGCAAGAATAATGCATCAAGTTCAGTGATGGATGGATATCAGCTGCCCTGAAGATAACGACATGGCGCTCGAGAGAACCCACCCACCTTTTGGACGGCTCTGGTTATGGAATCATTCCCCTCACTGATGTTTCAGAAAATCCTTATATAAAGAGTTTTATGCCTGGAACAAAGCCAACCATTTATGAGTTGAACCATGTCCGACATTTGATTTGCAGCCAAAAAAAAAAAAAGACTGGAAAACTAGAAAAAAAAGGCAAAGATACAAAACTGTGTACATAATTGTTTTAAGAGTGAAAGCACTACTCATCCCATGAACCATGAATGTGAATAATATCGCATCTTAAATGTAACTTTTGTCATTATTATAGTGTTGATATTGTTAATTACAGTGTTGTAATATATTGTAGTTTGTGTTGTGTGTGTATATAGATTATAATCATTGTGGCATAACAACATTATAGCTATTGTTAGTTAGTGGAACTACCCGTTCTTGGGTGCAGTAAGTGTTGCACAGTAACCGCGAGCTTCACCAATCACAGATGCTGCTGTTATACTCAAGATTGTGTAGTACTTCTCCATGACATTGCCATTAAACTGTGCTTTTCTTAAAACAAGGTTGAAATCATACAAGCTTGTGTCATCTACGTTTCACAATCGCAGACCAAAACGGTCAGTCTCCCTTGGATGGTTACAACATTGATACTAATGATTTAAATACTATATTCAGAATATCAACGGGATTTTCAGTTTGGCTTTTTAGCTACGTGTGATGACTAGCTAACTATTATTAGCACCCAGCAGCTCGCTTGCTCAGACCAAGGTGAGATCCACAGATAATGTTACACTTAGTGTTACTGCACCAAATTACTTCATTTATCATCAATGAATTTGCCAAAAACAAGAGAATGGCACTGACACTGCATACCACACTGTTGAGCCAAACTAAATAACCACAGGGGGAAAATCTGCAACAGCCCGATAAGAAACATTACCTCAAAAGTCACCGACATCTGAAAGACTAAATGCCATCATTTTCACACACACATACAAAGCCAGGAATCTGAAAAGGGATACAGGGTTGCAGAGAGAGACACATATGAGGCTCCGACGCCTCTGTTCACATTCACACACCCATGTCCAGCAGAGCATAATGCCCTGCAAGAGTCCAAAGAGCAATTACAAAGGTTCTGGTTAAATGTAACGCTAGTTGGGTCAACTCAAGTCTAAAGTTGACAGAGGCAGGTGCAGGGTGTTGGGGGTGTGTGTGTGGGGGGGGGATAAAGACTAAATGAGTGTCTCTTTTCTCTCAATGAGTTCTATTAGTAGTTTAAAGCTGATTCCTTTTGTGGAGAGAAAAGAGGTCAGAGCTCCCCAACAGGGCTGAGGTTTGAGTCCTCAAGGAGCCATCAGCGAATGGGCGCCTGCAGCCATGACATCACCTCTCAGTGTAAACCATTTAGTGTTTAATCAGCCCGCAAGGAGCCGTACAAGACAAGCATCTTTGTTTGTGGATGTCGAACAAAGACGAGGGCCTACATTAAACAGATTACTCCAGCAGCCGGCGTTTCAGTAACACTGCAGGTTAATTATCTAAAAGAGGCAAAGACAACAGCTGAGAAGTTGACACCACAGTGCAAAATCCAAATTCAATTAAAATATATAAACCCTAGATTTAAATAAAAGCTGTGTGTTTGCTGCTCTGCTGTTGATAGCTGCGTCTAGTCTGGGCAACAGTGAAGTTGCTGTGAGGAAGTGGCTTCCTGAGAGACGGCCAAATCAAATCATTCAGGCATCACATTTCACCAGGAACAGGGCTGGGTTTGTCAGATGATGAGGAAACCTTTGTGGTGCATTAGCATTACAGATGTTCTTTGTGTTTGCATTACTTACTGTAGCACAGACAACTAAAAAATATTAAAGTTAGTCTTGTGCAAAATTTAGTTGGATTAAAATAATTCTTCACTGATTCCAACTGAGTGAAAATTCAGATGATACAGTAGCACAAAGACACAGATAAATACAGATAAAGAGAAAAAAATAATTAGCAGGTGAGCTGGGCTGTCGCAATAACCGCAAATACCATGTAACTGACGAGCGAAACTTGGAAGCTTACTGTTTATTTTGCAGGCTAACCTCTTGAACTCAGTGTTAGCATGAGCTAATGAGACTACTACCACAGGCTGGGGCGATGTTGGACTAATGTTGTGATATTGTTGTAATATATACTGACCACTTCCTGTAATTAATATATACACCCAGGCATGTATATGAGTATATTTGTGTATATGAATATGTGTAGGTATAGCTCTAAAAATGCTTTTCTCTTTTTTCCCCTTCATTTGCTGTTTGCTGATGTTTGAGTTTATGTTTACTTTAAAATTTTGATCACAAATTTTCATTATTATGAAGTGTAAATACATATTTGAAATTAATCTTGGAAAAAATAAATTATTTAAAAAAATGTAATATTAAGGGACAGTCAAGAGAAACTGTGATCATTAAGTCTAATTTGAAGCCAACTTCAACTTGTTGCTGCTGTATGTGATGCTAAATTTACTTCACATGCCCTGAAGATAACAACATGTCAAACTTAAGGAATTCATTTGCAATGTTGTGTAACTATGACCAGCACCCAGTGGCTAGCAACAGATAACTTTACATTTGGTGGTATTGCACCAATTTGAGAGGCAAAGTCCCTCCACTTTTGGTCTATGGCGAGAGACAGATTTTTTTTTGATTCCATTTGGATCGTGCTACAAATTCCCATGATGGTCGACCAGAAAGGGGAGGGGCTTCACCTCTCTTTGTAAAGACATATGCCATCTCTGAGAGAGCTACTGTGGGTGCACCGCCAGTCAGAGCCTCAAGAGCCAGAGAAATACACATGAAGGCATGCAGCTTCTACGGCCTGCTGAGACCAAAATTAAACTTCTGTTGGCATCATACTAAATGCAGCACATCAACAGGAGCACACCATCTCAGCACTATGCTGGGGGGGGTCTGCAGTAAACCTCAGAGGAAGTGTACAGAGTCTCATAAATGCATCAGAAACCACTGAAATGCTGCAAACATGAAGCAATGCTTACTTTTTCATTACATGGCTTTGTCAACACTTGATCCTGATTGGTCAATTACAGCATTTTACAGTTTGTTATTTCTGAATAGCAGATGGCTGCCGTGAACAACAGACCACTGCTGTGTACACAGTTCTGATCATAGACTTATTGTTTTGTTTTTTTTAATAAGTAGCCATGTAATAAGCAGGATAATTTACAGTTGGCGGGTTATTGCGGGGTTTTCCCTGGATGATTGATTTTTGAGACAAAGGTGGCAAAGGCTGGAGAACACACACTGTTTAAGTGCCAAAATCACGATTTGACACGTGAAAAGTGTCCTAAGGGATTTAAATCTTACACCAAGATGAAACTAAGAGATTATGATACATGACACTATTTTTATGTTGAGTCATGTACCAAAATAAACATCAGTGCACATTTCACTCACCTGGTTTCATTTTTTGATAAAAGACAAGTCAAGAATCACGAGGAAAAGAACATTCCAGTGTGACCATAGAGGTGAGTAAAAAAAACAACAAAAACGAACAGAGTTTTAACTAAAATATAATATAAAATAGAAGAAGCATTCAAATCCATTAAAAAGAGGTGTGTTTTATTTGTCCGGTGCAGGAGGCCCAATAATACTTGGTATTCATTTGGAGTTACTGGGTCACAAGCTATTTAAAAAATCAAATTATTCTCTATTCAAATATTTATGTAAAATAAATCAAGTACACATCAGCAATGCAAATAGGTGTGCTACATGAGACCAGTTTAGTATATTTTTTTAATCATATTTTTTTACTAATATGGAAATATAAGTTTATAAAATAAAAAACATTTGCATTTTTGTTGCCATCTTCAACAAAGGTGGCAGTCAATAATACAAAGGTGGCCCACTTTGATTGTTGTCCCTTACATATTTACAGAAAGGAAAATAGTTTAAATATTTCACACACTATTAATAAATTATGTCCATTTAAATGTACATAATGGAGAGACAGATGGAGTCAGCTGGGGCCATGATGGAGTGTAGAAGGGTGCGGGAAGTGTCCTGATGTGACACATGGTCCTCGTGATGATATCTTTGACATAAACTTGTTTTCTGAGAAATGCTTCATCACCATGTTAAATGCTGCTGGAGAAGGTGGACATGAAAGCCACACAAGCAGTTTCCTGTGTGAATTTTCCTCAGTGCTGTCTCCATGGTTACTGTGATAGTA
>JAJHUR010101790.1:0-28754 GCA_027495735.1 Lutjanus campechanus | reverse complement strand
TCGATTATTTAGATTTTTTCACGTGAATGTAGTGAAAGTGTGTCTCTTTCTGTTAAACAGCCTCTCAGCTTCTGCATTGACAAAATAATCGACCGGTCCTGCTCCTGTTTCTATAAGGATATTTTTCCCCCAAGCTGAAAATACACAGTATATAACATCTTATATTATTCTGTACATTGTACTCTGTAACCTCTTCATGGTTGTCAAGGAAACCTCTCCTTCACTCTCCTCTGAGTGACTCCATTAGGTGAGAACGGTGTGATCATGTGTAGGTATTCAGATTCTGCTAATGTGTCTATTTTTGAAGGCCGACGCTGATATTAATATTTTGTGCTGATAATCTTTGAATTCATGCAAAGTGTTTGTCGGATGTGGAATCTTCTGAAGCAGCGTTTAGGCCGTTTATGTAACAATGAAAATAAAACATTGATGCATTCTTGCATGAAATCCGATAAAGCTGAGGGCTTCACATCGCTGCTAATATTGATCTGGTAAATATGTAATCAACCTGCATCATAATCATTATAATGGAGCTGGACAACACTGACTGAACTCTATTGGATTTGTATTAAAAGTACATCATCTGCCACCGTACTGTATCAATCATTTTTCAATAAAATAGCAACACACCATACTCGCCATGACAATGTAGGTGTTGATTTTGGATTTTATTACAAATTTGGTATTAATCTCGGTTTTTGAGCATGCAGAGAAAACTCCAGAGAACTACAGAGAACTACAGAGAACTCCAGAGAACTCTGAGGTCGAAAATAGTTCAATTATAAGTTAAAACTGCCTGTTTTTTTTACAGAAAACGAGTCTGGTTAGTTTCATTATAAATTAATCAGAAATTTCTTTTTCTGTCCACGATGACAACTTCAGATGTCGTCATCATTTTGTTATCAGTTAGTCATTAAGAGCCGGTGTCCAAAAAGTGTTTCTTAATGTAAAATGTGTGTCAAAATATCATTTTAAATAAATGTTGTCATGATGTCCTGGTCCACATATTCTCCAGGTTTAAGAAAACATCTTTGTTTGGTTCAGATCTTTTTAATCAGAGCGCTCAGCTGCTTCTTGTGCAGCAGCTGCGAGAGCTTTTAGTTTAAAATCTCATCATTTTTCACAAAGTTGATGTCGTCGTCACTGTTTAAGGCAACCAGTGACATGTTGGATGGAGCCCTGGTAACCCTGGTAACCAAGAAAACGGAGATTCTCGTTCTCGTCGTTGAAGTCCCCTCCTCATTAAACACACTTCAGACAGTTGAGACTGTTTGTTGACTTGAAGAAAATCTAATTGGTGCAACTGAATCTTTTAAATAATTGTCAGATTAAAAACTTGCATCAACACATCTGGAACTAGTTTCCATACACAAACACACTTATAGATGAGTTTGTCCACAGACTGGATCCTGTGGCTCGTCTGTTATGTTTGATTTTTTGAATGTTTTGCAGTGTGTTGGTCTTTTGTGTTGGTCTTTTGTTTTCTCTGTTACCTGCCTACAGAGACTACAGATGTAAATTAGCATTTTTGCAAACTCTGGCATATTTACATCATGTATTACACTCTGATGTTCATTAATATGATCTGTCCCTGTTAAATGAATAAACAAATAAATAATGTACACGTTTTTAAAAAAATCCCTTAATATAACGTGGAAAAACTAGTTGGAACAACTTATTTTTTAATCAACTTAAACACTTGTGTTTATGTTACCAATGATTAAATCACTGCTAATTAAAAATACCAGAGTTGCAGTTTGTAGATTAACTTCCTGAGAAGATGTCATAATTCAGTGGTTCCCAAACTGAGAGGCGGGACGTCCTGAGGGTGAAGTTGAATGAATATCATTTATGTTACCCAAATATATTTGTTTTTAGAGTTTACATCAAACTAGAAGTTGTACCCAGCCTCATTAGATCCATGTCGCAGTGCAGCTGGAAGAAACTCGTAAGATTTTTGACATCTCGTTACAGAAGGTTTTTGGGGACGGGGGCTGATGCAGCACTAAAGGTGCTGTCAGAGTCGGACGTTACACTTTTTGGTGAGACGTGCAGGTATATAGAGCTCTGTGGGGTAGTTGGGGGCAGTTATGGGGCATCAGGGACTGAAACAGGCTTTTGAGGAAGGAACTAAAACTCTGTGGTGTAGTTTGAGAATAAATTAATCAGTTCTGCTGCAAATGGGGCTAATCCAAATCTCTGGAAGGGCTCTGGGTGGCAGTTAGGGGTACAGAGTACACTCTTGAGGAAATATGAGAGTTGATTTGGAGCTTTACAGGAGATATAGGGGTAGAATCAGGGAAGGTGTGGGTGTTGGGGGCAGATATGGGGCTCCTGGGGGGAGTTAGGAGTAGATACAGGAGGAGGGAGGGGTGGATGTAGGAACTTGGGGAGGTGCAAATGATACACAGACAGTTATTGTATCAATAAGTTGGAGCTAACAGTGAGAGTGTGTTTTTCTGTAGCTTGTATTCTGTGTGTGTGTGTGTGTGTGTGTGTGTTTGTGTGTGTGTGTGTGTGTGTGTGGGAGTGGTGCAGAAAGTGAGGTCAGGGAAGAGAGCAGCTCTATAGTCTGGGTCTTTGTGTGTGTGTGTGTGTGTGTGTGTGTGTGTGTGTGTGTGTGTGGGAGGTAGGCAGAGCAGGAGGCAGGGAGGGGCTCCCAGCATTGTCTTTCACCTCTCAAGGCCACAGACACAGCCGCAAGCTGCAGGATACACACACACACACACACGAACACACACACACACACACACACACACACACACACACACACACACACACTGCAGCAGCAAGTGAGTGAAAAGGATGGGCTGCTGGAGATAAGTGAGAGATGTGGAGGAAAGATAGAGTGGATGGGTGGAGGGAAGGAGGGGATGGACGGAGTGGAGAAGGTGTGAGACAAAGCGATAAGACGGATGGAAGGAGGAAGTGATCTGGTTTTAAGGGGGGGCTATAGAGTCGGAGGAGACAAAAGTAGTGACTGAAGGAGTGTGTGGAGGAAAAATAGATGACAGGGTGGATGGGAGGAGGTTTCAGAGATCAGAGAGCGAGGAGAAGCAACAAGACGGAGGATAAAGAACGTAGATACAGAAATACACAGAGCAAAGAATCATGGGTGGAGGAGACTGAAACCTCAATCTGTGGGTATCAGATCCAGGCTGGTACTGCTGGTTCTTCATAAAATAAACATATATACAGTTTTCTACGTCAGCTTATTCATCCAATTGTCACAATCCAGTGTCGTCTGTAGGGATGTTTCCAGCGGGCTGCTTCGTTACGATTCATTCAACTCTGTGACCAACAAATAGTCCAGATCAGGCGTCTGCAACCTTTGCAGTCAAAAGAGACATTTTTGTCCAAAAAAGAAAAGAAAAAAGATCTTTCAGGAACCACAACTATTACATTCTCTCTTTTCCTCTGAAGACTTTTCTTTCTTTTTGATTTGGCGTCCATAACAAGCTACTGAAGACTCAAGAAGACGAGCCAGGACAAGGCGCCGAGCCAGAGACGAAGGCTATGATCCACATTTTAGTTGACAAAATATTAAAACTTGTTTTAATATTTGGGGCATATGTGACATATTTTTACTGCTGGAGAATCACTGTAAAAAAAACAACTCAAAACTTACAGCAATAGATTTTTGAGTTTCGAGCCCAACCCCTCCAACTTTTTGACTTTTTAAATAAACTTATAATCTTTAGTTAATGTCCACCATCCACTTGGGTTAAAAGGATTTTTAAAACAATATATGTGCTCCACCTGTTTTCACATGTTTGGACCTATTGTTCAATTGACAAGATTGTGACAGGATTAATTAATCGATTTTCATCATTTTCTGACATTTTATAGATCAAACAACTCATCAGTTAGTGCAGAACATATTACCAGATTGATGTTTTTCACCATTTTTCACCAACAACTGATCGATCAATCCTGAATGGACAAATTGATCAGCAATAAATTACTCGCAGCCCTAATCTTGATGCTTGTTATTACAAATATATATGCATGTTAGTTACTTTATAAATGAGATGAGTTAATAAAACAGGATGTCTCATTGGTTTTATTTCCTCACATCAGGAAAACAATATACAACATTTTAGGTGATTGAATCATAACAATATAATTAAGATGCTGCTAAATTTCTTCCATAGTCTTTTAAATATTTGGCGACCCAAATAAAATCTCCTGTGACCCACCTGTGGGTCCCGACCCAGTGTTTGGGAACAAACACAGACTCATAGAAGATCTGAGATGCATCGTGTGCAGGCAGAGAAATCAGCTGTTTATTTCATTGATATTTGATGAATAACAAAGCTGCATTGATATGATTTCTTCTTTGTTGTTTTTATTCCTGCAGCTGTAGCTCCGCCCCACAGCGTGAGGTTTCCCCTGCAGATAAAAGAGAAATGAGTCAGGACGAGGTTAATGAATGTCACAGAGCAGAGACACCCTGTCAGTCCAATAAACTCTCTGAGGTTTAGGTTTGATACTGAGGGAAATAAACACAGTACAGTGTTGTTGTTTTTAAATAAAATGTCTTCATCTCCTACCAAAGCATCTTCCTAAAAAGATTCAGTCAGATTCAGACTTGATTAAATGCTAACAAACCACATCCGTACTCATCTGTCCGCTGTATGTTTTTGTAAATGTTGTTTTATACATGATGGAGGAAACAACAGGGTAGAAAATAGACCCCTCGTCAGGATGATGAGAGGAAGAAAGCGTGATTGTGGGAGGGAGAACGCAGCAGAGGTGGAGAATAGAAACACAAACAGAATGATGATGAGAGAAGACGAACAAGGGGGGGGGGGTGTCAAAGGAAAACACCGACCGCTGACTGATAAACCTTTGATTTACATACTGATGTAGAATAAGAAGTAGCAGTTTCTACTCTTTTATTTTTTTCCTCCCTGATCCGATGTGCACTGTGGCATGTCTCCTCTCAGAAGATGATACAGAGGAAGCCTGTACTGCACACCAAAGACCAATCACATGTCAAGGCTCCGGCGTGTACTGTAGTGAAGTGAATGAATGGTGGACACGTGCTGCATCGCACTGTGTGAAGCTTGTTGTTTGCAGTTTGAGCTCGGGGGACAGTTGTTCCTTTATTTCAGGTTTTTCTGTTCGCTAACAAAGATCTGTTTGGTTGAAGCAGTGGAACAAACTTGGCGGGTGCATAAAGTTTTCTTTTCCGAGGATATGAAAATCTTTATTTCGGTGTAGAAGCGCTGGAACAACTAAACAGAGTAATCAATAGATGAGCAAACAGCAGCAGATCAAGAGTTAATCTTTTTTTTTTTGCAGTGACTGGTTTCTGCTTCTTAAATGTGAGGACTTGTCACAGATTATCATGGACATTCAATTGAATGAATCAGAAACAAGTTATTTGAAGATCACCTTGAGTTTGTGGTATTTCAGTCACCAAGAGGCCTGATGAAATAAGTCTTTGTCTACTTCCCGATGAACAGAAATGGGTTTCTCTTTCTTTCTTCTTTTTTAGCGACACTGCATCTGGACGTGCTGGTGTGCTGCTGATTGTTACAGGGTTCTTTCGGCAGCTGCAAATCCTCGAGGACACTCGAACTTAAATGTAATGTTTTTTAAGGTTGTAACAGTGCTGGGATTTTGGAGATAAAATAAGTCAGAGAGCCTGATTGCTTTTCCCGTTGGCACAGAATAAAGACGACTTGCTTGCCGCTCTGCGCGTGTGATCTCCCGTATCCTGCATCTGTTTGCAGCGACGGTTGTGTTCGTCCTCAGAAATTAACGCTTTGAGCGTAAAAAGTAAAAAAAGAAAAAGATTTCACTGAAATTGAAGATGTTTGTCTTGTAATTGTTTGAGTGATTGTGTTTTATATTGGCTCAGCCAGGTTGTACAGTTCAGATAGTACAGTTAGATGCATAACAATAACATCTGATTTAAAGTGATGAAGTGAATGAAACAGGGCCTAATCATTTTCTGCATATACATTTATATAAATAAGTAATTTACCACAGCTGTGAGGTGCTGGAGAAGCTTGAAAATGCACCTTAAAGCAGAGACGCTGTGACAAACTTTGATTTCATCCTGGCACTATCAGACAAGGCTTCTCACTGACTAACATCTGGTCGACTATTAGAGGGCAGCCTTAATCCAAACCAAGAAGAGAAGAGGGGTCACTCCCACCAGAGTTAATAGCCATCGAAGAGGGAGATGTTGAGATGTAATGACTGGTAGTCCTTCAGTCACAGAACTAAACAGAATGAGGATGAACTGCTGTAGGACCGAGGCTCATGTTCAGATTTATAAATGGTACAAACACCACAGATGCCAGAAGAGCACAAAAGTTTCAGTAAATTTCATTTGCTTAAAATTTTAATCTAAAGGAAGCAAAGACTAAAGAATCTTCTGTCAGCAGAGTTCTTTCCTCACAGCGCTTCATTGATACATGAGATTCTTTGTTAAAAGCTTCAGAAGAATAAAGACGAGCTGAGAGGACAGAGAGGCTTTTTGTTCTGGTTGGATTCAGTCGTCCTTAATTATATATATGACCCACTCACACGTCGGTGTGTATGACTTTATGTACATTACAGTCGAGGTTGTGTGTTCATGCGTGTGTGTCTGTTTCCATTGTGCCTTCACATGGTTGCACACGTGTGCGATCCAAGGCTGAGATGATGATGATGATGATGATTAATGTGGACCTTCGTAAGGATGTGAAGTGTTCTTCCAGCAGGTTAATTGAATTAAGTAAAGCCGAGTAAAACAACAGTGGGACGGATGAACCCGCCACTGTGTTTTTATCTTCAGGTCACGGCTCAGAACACGGTGCGGACTTAAAGATTAAAAGACACAAAATGCAACCTTGATAGTCAACAGAACTCTTCACAAGGCCAATAATTACCTGAAGATTGTGAAATCTTTCTCTCTTTTTTTTCTCTTATTAATACTGAAGTCAGGAATGTCAAGGAATTCAGCCTGGTCTCAACAAATGAAGTATGAATAACACGCTAATGTCTGAAGACATTCTTTTGTGTTATTATTACCATGTCATTTCGCACCAGTTAGTCTGTACTGACGCGCAAATGTTACAGAGAAAAAAATGCTGAATGGCGATGTTGTATAAAAGGACACACGTGGAGGAAGTCGGGTTGAATTAATGAGTCAAACAAACAGGACTTTGACCCAGGAGACGGCAGTTTGTGTCCTCTGTAAAACAACATTCATCTTGGACTTTTTGCACGTCAGGTAATTTAAGTCATTAAAGTCATCTAAGTTATACTGTTTTAAAGACACAACTTATATTTGCAGGAGAGTCTGTGTGTGTTCAGCTCTCAGTGTTGTTGTAGCTTCTAACTGAATCTCTGTGGTTTGAAGTTTAGCTTCTCTCCTGCGTTGCTGTTTGTACGTTCATGTTTCTGCTTTATTTTACTGTTTCGTGTTCAGTTTCAGCTGATAGGAGTCGTGTTAAATTATTGCTGATGAAAACAACATTTCCTAATTTTGCCGCTTCATAATAAGAGCTCTTAGATAACACCAGAACAGGGGACTTAAATTGTGAAGAATTTGTAGGAAGTAAAATATTCAGACCTTTGAATATAAATACAAGTGCTTCATCATTAAATACACACCTTCAGGCGGGTAAAAACTCTTTGCTTTGCTGTGCTGACGCACCGAGTCAAACTGAATCAAGCAGCACATGTGTATGAAAAAGGAGCTGAAAGGGCTACAAGCATTCATTTGCTCTGCTTCAAAGCTTGAAAATGCACCTTGAAATTTCTTGAAAAGTGCTTAAATTTGCCTTTGGAAAGGGTGGAGGAGCCCTGACAGAAGTCAGTGGGAAGAAATGGCGTATCACATGCGTGCAAAATTTAAATTTGGCATCTGCAGTGCACGCAGTTTGAAAGCATAAAGTCGTGTATTTGTATGCAGATTACAGAGAGCAGGCTGAGGAATGTCATTGGTGTGCATGCTTGCAAATAAAAGGCAAATAAAAGATAAAGATGTTTAATCACTTTTTCAGAAAAAAATGTTTATTATATACATATGTATATCATGGAGCATTTTTGAAAAGGAAGGAAGGCTTTTGCAACATTTGCAGAATGTAGAATTGCTCTGAAAAGATCCTGGTGTGTCTGACTTACAGAATAATTTAGAGGAAAAGGCACAGAGCCATAGATGTGGGCTGTGGTGCACATTTATTTGACTAAATATTGAAACTAGTTTTTAATTTGGTTTGTAGGCTCGACATTTTTACATTTGGAGAACGTAAAGGCCAAACAAAAATGATGAATGTAAATTAAAATGTTTCCATATATATATTTTTGTAAAAGCCACAGGGAGCCCCTGGCAAGGGACAGATGAGCCGCAGGTCGCTGACTCCTGGACTCAAAGATAAAGTAAAGTAAAGTAAAGTATTTAAATCTTACATCAGGGCCACTGCAGGAGCTTGAGACCACATACTCAACCCCACTAATTGTAATTTCGGCCCTGAAAAACACATTTTTCGTGATAAATATTCAACAGATTTTATTAATTTGCTTCTGCCTGCTAGTAAAATCATCTGTGCAGCGTGGATGAGCTTAGTGTTCACATTTTATGGTCAGTTGTTTCTTGAAAATCGGCTTGCAGATCTGTAACCACAGATGACTGTGGATGACTGGTTATTCCTGACCTCTGTGCTTCAAAATGTCACATATCTTGCTTACATCTTGTTACGAGTCTCTGCAAAGACAAACACAAACACAGAACATGCAGCAGAGGTGGTAAAATCCTAATTGTTGAGTCAATCTGGTCAGTATATTTTCATTTTAAATACTTTGTACTGCAAATGCTGCACAACAGTATCCCTCAGGATAAATAAAGTTCTGTCTTATCCTATCTTATCTTACCCTAACCCCAACCCTTAAGGAAGTAATTATCTTGCATTACAGTAGTTTCATAAAGCATTGATACAAACTCACTTTACACTGCCTGATGGATAAAATATCAAGGGAGAGAGCAGATGAATGCTGGGAGGGGCAAGGAGAAGCAAAAACATGAAGAGAAGTGAAGCCGGAGGGAGAATATGAAAGTAGAAAAAAATTAATTGGAGTAGAGTGGATCTGTGTGTCTCTCCTCGTCCAAAAACCAAGTGAATTATTGAGCTACAGGAAGGCCGGTTAGAGAGACCGAACATAAAACCAAGAGACAGTTTGACTCCCAAACCAAACCGCGTCACAGCCTCAACATCCCCGTCAGGATCCCTGCTGTCCCCCAGCAGAGCTCGGTACAGTACATTAAAGTGCATTAAAGCTGCTGCTCCCTCTCTCTGGCCTATATAGAGTTCACCTCCCCATCAATCTTTCATGGCTAACCCCAAAAATATAGAGCAAAGCTAATTTACCGTGAGTCAACACACACCCTCCCTGGGTGCAGGAGTGGAGACGGTGAGTTTACATGTTTCTGCACAACAGAAACTCAAGAGGTGATGAAAACACACAAACTGATACAAATTAGTTCTGATGTGACCGTCAGATTTATCATTTAGTTTGGAGCCTCACCACTGAAGGACTTTTTTGACGATAGCAAAGTGAGTTTGTCGTGTAAAAAAGGGACAGTAGGAGTGCGACTAAGGGTCAGGTTTCAATTAATAATACGGAGGGAAACTACGAAAGCCAGTTTGTACTGTTTCTACTGTAATATTTCACTGTTCAATTTCTCACGTCTATTAAGGAGTATTGCATCAGAAAAGGTTGATGGAAAGTTTGACCCTGCCTGTATTTGCTCTGTGCTCCAATGACAGTTGAGCAAACTTACCTAAACGGGTCCACGACTTCTCGGTTGGTCGGTGCTGCACGCAGGTTGAGAAGCACGAGTGAGGATAAATCCACTTTTTAATATCAAAACTCTGAGCTCTCCTCCTGCCAGTAAAGGAGTCGGGATCAGGGCAAAATCTGTGACTCCGGTGTTTCTTACCCCAGGAGCTCCAATCTGTCCCCGGCTCTCTCCCCCAAACTCCCTCGGCTCTCAGCAGCTGTCTGTCAGCTCCGTCCCCCAGCTCTGATTTATGATGTGACAATGATCTGGTTAAAGCTTGGTTACGTTTACGCACAAACGAATGACCGCTTCATTAGGATTAGGGGAACTTTGTTGTCATGGTGACGATGTTGTTCGTGGCTAAAAGAAACCAAAGTCGACTCTCGTTGATACAAACCGAGATGCAGATCATGTCGCTGATCAGTTAACATGATGAGAAAAACAGTGAAGAACAGCACGAACATGTCATGTGTTGGAACCTGCGGCGTTCAACATGGAAATATTTACTTTGCACACAGAGACACATTTACAGCATATTAAAGCATGGAAATATTGCCAGAGGTCTCCATATTGTGTGTTATATATCATGCTGATAATGTGCTTTTCAGGCAAGGCTGTGTGTGTGTGTGTGTGTGTGTGTGTGTGTTTCACTGTAGACAACAGTGTTATTTTGTTATTAAATCTTAAATATTTAATGTAATAAAATGTTGGTTGTAGCCATTTCACATCTTTTGGACTTTAATCGTAGTTCAGGAGCTCGTAGGGACCAGAGGATGTGGTTTTGTCCCAGATGTGCGCTGATGTGACTGAGCTGAGGCTAAAGAGATATCTCTGTGGTGTTAATATTCACAACCAGGTTATTTATGAATTACTTTCTCTCTGAAGTGATCTTCCTGCTTGTTACAGTCAAGCAAAAGAGCAAAAATCTGAAATAAAGATGAAGATTTTGTTGTCATTTATGAAACCAACCATCCAGCCTCTTTGGTTTTCGCAGCCTTTCGCAGTTTTTGAGTTAAACTGTAGAGGAAACTTTCCATCATGTTAATGCAGAACGCTGCCGTGTGTTTGACTGTGACGAAGCTGCTGTCTGACTCACGTTCGTCTGCACTGATCGTAACAGCTGTTTTTGACCAGAAAGGTCACGTCATTGTTTGATCGGCACTTGAACTTGTTTCCTTGACTTGACTCCACTTTGCACTGGTTGTCCCGTTGTTTCCCTGTGAGGAAAACTACTGCATCCAACAAGATGGAGGCACCACCCTTCCTGTGTTGCACCGCTCAAAATCGCCACAGAGTGCTGCACTCAAAGTTTAAATCATTTCAACTCTGACCTCGGCCTCTGGCCTTTCAAAGCGCAACCAATGAAATAACAGCTGTGCGAACATGTGGCCAGAAGAGGCAGAAGAGTTCAGAGTTCCCTGAACTTTATAAGATTAAAAACATAACACGATCTCTCCAGTAAATGTAATGCAGGGCAAAATGTCAGCAGTCAGGTGGAGCCATAAGATTTGTGAATAGACATATAGTTCACAGACTAAATCCAGTGCTAAAGTTAGCTTAGCTTTTTATGGCAGACTTGATGTATAGCGAGCTGCACTTTGCCTCACCATAAGCCAAGAGCAGATTTCTTATTTTGTGAAGGCAGGTTCAGGCAGGTTCAGAGCATAAAAGCATAAATGTTGCTATCTTGACCTCAGATGTGTTGCTTCTGTACCTCTTTTCATCTCTATATTTTCCAGTAAAACGTCTGTGAAGTGGATGTTTGATTTTTTAGATCTGAAGCCACTTTGTAGAGTTTCCCTTTCTGAGTGTAACAAAACCCGACGTATCTGAAGCGTACAGTAGACTGACAGGCCACACGTGACAAAAGGCTAAAAATAAAATGATTGTTTTGGGGAAAAGACAGTCCTCAGAGTTCCAGTTACATCAGTATAAAAAGGTCATCACCCATCAGTCTTAAACAAGTCTTAACTGACAGTGAGATGTGCACAGCAGATGGTGCTTTATCTGAAACAGTGAAAACACACACACACACACACACACACACACACACACACACACACACACACACACACCATGTTTCCTGGTGTATGGGGTGCTGCAGTTTGTGCAAAGTAGGTCATGAGGGCAGTGTTGACCATTACAGCCTCTGACTGTAGCAAGCAGCTTACCTCACTCACTATTAATAGACACACACACTCACACTCACACACTCACACACACACAAACACGTCATGCAGGCAGGAGATCATGGAGGAATGAATGCATAACTTAACATAACATTAGTGCTGACGTACCTTTACTGTAAGTGTGCATGAGAGTGAATGTGCACGTATTAAAATGCAGTTTTCTCTCTTTGAGCCTGTTGCGTCCTTCAAAAAGTCGATTATACTGCAGGATCCGAAGCTTCACGACACTTTATCCATATTTTGTTTTTATATGAAACATTTTTAATAACAAAAATTATATTTACTACAATAATAACAAAACAAAAAAACCCAAGGAGGTGTAACAGAGACTCATTAATACATACATCCTATTTTATTTATGCTTTCTCAATATAAGGTCTAATGAAGTTCCAGGGACCATCAGATTAATCTGGTCTTTCATCATTTTCTTTTTCATTTATAGCAAATCCATAAAGTCTTTACGCCACCTCTCCACACTGAAACGGTTGATGTTTCCAGCTCATTAAGATGATCTGCTGGCTCATAACAAGGCAGATGATATAATCCTGCATAATGTCCATTTTCACACCTGATACACACTGAGGCAAGGTTTGATATTTATACTAAGAAGACATGATAAATGTCCTGTAACATCCAAACAAAACTGCATCAGTGTACCGTCTTCCGTGATGACGCTTTGCTAAGCCCCGCCTTCTTTAGTTACTGTTGCTATGCCTGTCAAGCTTTCCATTCTTGCACCGCACATATACAGTTTACAGAGATAACGGTGGCAGATTTAACATCAAAATTAGGAGTAACTGTTGAAACACTCTGTGGATTTTGTCAATGAAACTGACTCTTGCTAGCAGATTTCATAAGTGTAGCCAATGTAAGCTAATGCTAATGCTTCAGCTGCTTGAGTCAGCTGAGAAGTTCGCCTCCATCTGACTTTTTTATGTTTCCATCTGACACATTTTAAAATGAGATGCCTTTGTATGTAAAGTTACTTAACAGCTGTGTACGTGATTTAACGTTAATGCTAAAGCTAGCTTACATCCCAGCAAACATAACAGGAAGTGCAGAGATTAGATTAATTGCAGCGGACCTTCAGACGGTCACCCGGCCGGACTTCTGACAGCAAGCCAGAGAGATGCATCGCCATCGGCCCCCTTTGATTCTGCACCAGCCCACATCCTCCTCCTCCTCAACCGCCCCCACAAAGCAAATCCCAGTGTAACCTCTGGGAATAAAGTTGCATTCATGTGCTCCTGGCTGGAGGAAACATTACTGCAGGTAGTAACAACAGTTAGCTGGACATGCTAACGTTTGCAGCTCATGTCGCAGCAGATGAAGACGAATTTTGATCCATTCCTCACTAGTTCGCTCTTGTGTTTTAAGTTTTTGAAACACGACAAAGCTACCTTTCAGACTCATGAAACACCAAGTATCGATCTAATCGATTCATATATTTGAGTCATTTTCAAAGAAAAAAAACGTCCAAATTCTCTGATTAAATGTGAATATTTTTTGTTTCATTTTTCACCATTTTATGGACCAAACAACTAATGAGTAATGGAGAAAATGAGCAACAGATTGATCGATAATTAATATAGTTGTTAGAAAAAACGTGTACATTTCTGATTGATTATGCCAGGATTAATTAATCAACTAATTGAGAAAACAACTGTAGATTAATCGACAATGAAAATATTCATTAGTTGCTGGAGTTGCTCCAACCACCTTGTTGTTTAAGAGCTTGAGGAAAGAGAGGAGGAGGACAGAAAGCAGCACACGTGTTTGGTTCCTTTATTGTGAAAGAGCATTTCAACACAAAAGCTACATTCAGCCACACACTCCCCTCCCTCCCTCTCCATCTATAATCCATTTTCTTCAAGGTTGCACAGGAGCAGAAGAAGAGGAAGAGAGGGCAGGGAGAGAAGACGAGAGGGCGGGCGGCGGAGGAAATTGGGAGAGAAAAGAGCAGAGCTGAAGGGAAGCCAAAAAATTATCAGAGGGACGAGGCGGGAAAGACGAGAGGTGGGAAATGAGAGTGAAACAGATGGAGGGCAGAGCTGAAGTAGAAAATAAGGAGAGTGGAGAAGAGAGGCGGGAGGAAAAACAAAGGGCGAGGCAGAGCAGGGAAGAGGGAGAGTAAATGAGAGGGGAGAGAGTGGGTGAGGAGGAGGAGGAAGAAATGAAGAGCAGAGCCAGAAGGCAGAAGATGACGAGGGCAGAGGGAACACGAACAGGAGAAGCATAAAAAATTGGAAGGCTGCAGGAGGAAGGGGCGTTTTTACACGCTTCTGAGAAATCACGCGCTCCCTCCTCCCCGAAATATGTCAGGAAAACCCCCAGAACCGCTCTGCTGCAGCCGCGCTCACTCTGCATAAAATGTTTTTTTCTTACCGACTACAAAACTGAACATTTGTACAGCAGCTTTTTAACAAAAGAATGAAAAACTGCATTGTTTGTCCTCAGGATTGTGGGTGTGAGTCTGTTTCATCTGTCTCCCATCCAGCCTGACACTTTGCACAGAGAAGGACAAAATAAAAACAAACCGGTGTCCAGTTAAAAACCTTGAAGGGAACAAAAGCTCTTCTGTCCAGTAGTTTAATTTCTGTGCTTTAAAATTCTTAAAGCCTCTGAAAACTTGCCTTGAAATAGTAAAAATGCATAATTGATGTCAAAGTTTAGTTTCTCATTAAGCCTCCACTAAGTTCTGAAAGAAAATAAATTTTCCAATCACCAAACTCAACGGACAGAAGCAGTCTTTTTTCCCTCGCAGGACACGTGTTGTGTTTGTTAGTTAGTTTGTGTTGTTGTTTGATTTTGGTGTTTTAACACATTTGCCCAAACTAACGTTACTTGCTGCAGATTGAGGCGGCTGTAGACCAGCAGCTCCCGTGTCCTGCGAGGGAAAATGAGTTTGCTGTTGACTGTTGACTGTCTAACAGCAAAGTAAAGCTGGGTAAATGCACTTTAGTCTTCTAGCCATGTAATTTAGGGTCTTATGTACATATAAGCAAGCACACAACAAGTATCAGGAATCAGATTTAATCCAAATTCACAATATTATTGGTACAACGAAACCTCTCTTCTCCACTGCTGCAGCTGCTGTCTGAGTCTGAGCCAACTCTACAATGTTGTATCACTCCTTTCACACAAAAAGTGATTTAACCTGAACAAAGTCGGAATCATTTTAAGTGTACACTTTGTTTCAAACATTTTTCCCACTTTACTTTGCTGTTAGACAGCCTTTAGCGATGGCGAACTGAAGCCGTCATCTGTTCACAGCCACAAAACAGTAATTTTCCCTCACAGGACACTGGAGCTGCAGGTCTACAGCTGCCTCGATCTGCAGCAAGTAATGTTAGTTCAGACCCAAACAAATGTGTTTAAACATCGAAGTCAGTAATAATAACACAAACTAACTAACAAACAAACTCCTGCAGCTCCAGTGTCCTGCGAGGGAAAAAGACATTCTTCTACGCGTGGAGTCTGCTGGTTGTAAAGAGAGCAGACAATTAGAAAACGCTGTCTGACGACAAAGTAAAGCGGAGAACATGTTCGAAATGTAGCGTACACTTAAACTGATATTGAGTTCACGTTAAATCACTGTTTGATATAACATTGTTGAGTTGGCTCAGACAGCAGCAGCAGCAGGAGAAGAGAAGTTTTGCTGCTGGTTTGTGGAATTAATTGTGTAATTTTTGCAATAAATCTCTGAGCTCAAACATGCGCAATTCAAACCCAACACAGGAAAGTGAACAAAAACTTAAGTGACAATATTGAATTTTGATTAAATCTGATTTCTAATACTTTTTATATGTTTACTAATATGTACATAAGACCCTAAATGACATGGTTAGAAGACTCTGGTGGATTTGAGTTTATGGAGGTTTTAACATATCACATATTTTAAATAAATCTAAATAAACTGTTCTTGTGTACACGCACAGTTTAAGCTGTGAATCTCAAATCTAAAAACATATAAACTTTACATGTAAAAATATGAGCTGCCTGTCAGAGAGGCTGCAGGTCGGAGGAGTGTTGGTGTCGTGGAGGTTTTTCTGAGCTGAGAGCTCAGTTATCTGTGGACTCGATCCAGCAGGAGGAATATTGTCTCAAATATTGACACAAGTCTGCATGAGAGTTCAGAATTCTAATGAAATGTGATGAACTCGGCGCTGCTGTGCGTTCACTATTCATGTAGTTGTATGTAATATTCTTGTCTGTATGCTGCGTGCAGCCGTATTTGTATTATTGTGTTGATGCATCTATAATATACGAGGCTGCAGGTGTGTGTGTGTGACTGCATGGACAGATATTGTGTTCAGACTGTGTACAGTAAATGCGTTTGTGTGTGTTTCCCTTCCCACTCGGACATAATGGTGTGTGTGTGTGTGTGTGTGTGTGTGTGTGTGTGTGTGTGTGTGTATTGAGTGCCAGCAGAGAATAGGCAGTATGTTTCCATGTGCACAACAACCAGTCAAGGCTTTTAGCTGCGAAATAGGAAAATATATCTACACACACATACACACACGCTGAGCCCCGCCCCCTCTGCATCACTTCATATATCGCTCCATCCCATCCAACCCTCCCCCCCTCTCTCCCTCTCACTCCTCACCCACACACGTACATCCATGCTCTCCTCTCTCCTCTTTCTCCCCCTCGTCTCTCACACTTTCTTCTTCTTCTCTCTTCCGTTCTTCACTTGTGCTCCGTCACTTTCTCCTCCTCCCCTCCACCTCCTCTCCTGCAGACCAGAAGGAGTGGCCCATTGTTCTCCCCCCCTCTGTCTCACACCCGTTACGTCTCCTCTGCTCCTCATATCCCAGAGCTCAGCTCCATGTCACAGTGTGTGTTTGTGTGTTTTAGCGGATGGTGCAGGCGTTGTTAAACTCTGTTATTGTGTCTGTCTGTGCCGTCACTCTCACACCGACACTAAACAAGAATGAAAACGTCTTGTTCCTGAAAGGCTCGATGTAGTTTACTAGAGGAAATATCTCCAGTAAAAGAAGACAAAAGGTGACCTACACAGTGTTGTTTTCTGACTTTTTAGAGGAAATGAAGCTCTGCTTTATTTAAAGAAGAATAATTATAACAATAATATCATAAACTTTATTTGTGTAACACTTTTCATACAAGAAATGCAAACCAAGCTGCTTTAAAAGAAAGAAATCACATGCACCAAGTGCTTCACATAAAAAATAGACATAAAAACAGGAATAAAATCCCATAATTACTGTAAAATAAAATGGAAAATAAAACCCACAAGTAAGAATAAAATAAAGATGAGAAAAGAATGCATAGAATACATCTTCACATGTATAAAACCTACTTGGTAATACTCGTAAAAAATATGGATAAAAATAAAAGAAGTCTGGTGATATTCTGTATTTGTCATATTGTCACACTGAATGTATCACAGTCTGTTATATCGTCTCTGTGTCATGGAGCTCCACTGTAAACTATTAAAAACACATCAATAAGCTGACATGTTCCTTCATCAACATGAACATACACACACACACACACACACACACACACACACACACACAGTGTCAAATGTGGATTAATCCACTGCTGAAAATATTCCCCAACAAAAGCACTATTTTCTCCCGTTTGAGTAACTTTGGGTAAAAGCTTCAGTGAGCAGCTGTTTTAGGAAACAACTGAACCTTTTTTAAAATAATTAAACTATATGTTTGTCTTTAGTCTTCAGTTGGATCCAGTCAGCATGGTAACTGAGAGTGCTGCAGGAATGAGCCCTAAAACCCACATATGAGTGATCATATTTTGTATTTCTTAAGGCTGCACAAGTAATTGAAATTTTATCGTAAAATCGCAAAACGGCGTAATGCAATTTTCAAATTGCAGGAGGTGCAATAAAAGCAAAACGTGTCATTCCTGCAAAAAAAAAAAACCTCACACCATAGTCATAAGAATAAGAATAATGATGTAAAATGATCATGACCTCTAATAACACAATTGCAGTCTCAGTCAAAATAATCACAATTTAGATATTTTTTCAAAGTTGCTCAGCCCTGCTTCTGGTTCTCTCCTTCAGAAGTGTTTTTTGAATCGGTTTTTGGTTGGTTATGAAGATAACGTCTGAAGCTGAAGAGATTTTCACATTTTGTTCTGCTACAACATAAAATATAATTCTGAAGCTTTTGCACGTTTTAAAAAAGACAATTTCTGATTATTGACTTTTCTGCATCGATTCATAATTTTTCGAGAGAGAATCGTGATGCATCCAAGAATAGAAAGGTTAGGAAAAAAAAGGTGAATTAAAATGTCAAAATTTGCTCAAACTTCCCCACGTTCTCAGAAAATCAAATGATAGAATCAGATTATGTCTGTCAGTACGTACATGAGTTCTTGAGGATGCACATGTTTTGTGTTTTTTGCTTGTTAGTACTGTAACGTATGAATCAGTTCTTCAAAGACTCTGCAGATTGTTTGCGTTGTTGCTTTTCAGGAAGTCACTTCATTCTCCCGTCATATTTCCCTCCAAGGTGAATCAGGTGTTTATTGTTGTTCCATATTTCTGTATTTCAGCAGCAACATGAGTGTGACAGCTGCAGGAATCATAGCTGGTGACGGCTGATATTCAGTGTTTTCTGTGTGAGATGAGAGTCTTCAGGTGAACAGCTGCTGTATCGGTGTGTTGGCTCAGATTATTTCTCCCACTGTCTTCTCCCCTCTGCTGCCCACATGATGCAATATTAATTGACTCCGATCAGAGGAGGGAGAGTGGCTGTGTGTGTGTGTGTGTGTGTGTGTGTGTGTGTGTGTGTGTGTGTGTGTGTGTGTGTGTGTGTGTGTGTGAGTGTGTGTGTGAGGAAGAGAGTGCTCATATCCAATCCATCTTCTATCCTTTCTCTTTCTCTTCTCCTGAGAGACTCAGTACAGTGAAGCAGTGACAGTACAGCAGCTGGATATAATGTAAACAGAATGAGGATCATTTCTATTTGTTTATTTTATCTTTTAAGGATGAAATTTATTTGATCATCCACGCTGTTTTAAACTACTGCTACTACTACTTGAAACAGCAAACCTATCTAGATAATTAGCGCTACAGATAACTGATAAATGTGCATTTTTCATTTTGGGGTGAACTGTCCCTTTAATAGAGCATCGGTTACCATGACAACTATTTTGATCATTGTATAACTGCCATATTTTAAAGATATAATCAAAAATGTAATCCTTGACAGTGTGACTATAATATACACATTTCCAAATGTATTCTAGGCTGATTATAGTTACTTTATTTGTTGTAATCTAATTACATAAACCTCATCACATGTAATCCATTACCATCCAACCCTGGTTGCTGAAAAGCTGAACCTGATCTGTGAGAATATAAATGAATCTGAGATGAATCTGTGTCTTCGTTAGCAGAAAAACTTTGTACAGTTTTTTCTTTGTGTGTGTGTGTGTGTGTGTGTGTGTGTGTGTGTGTGTGTGTGTGTGTGTGTGTGTGTGTGTGTGTGTGTGTGTGTGTGTGTGTGTGTGTGTGTGTGCGTGGTTTCAGTTTCAGTTGAGTGACAGGAGGGAATTGGCGGAGAGGATTACATCTCATTAAACAGTGAGATTGATCTGTTCAGCTTGAGATTGCCATCAGCAGGATTAACTCTGCTGCTGATAATCAGTGACATAATGAATCTGTCCCCGTGGCGTTCAGGGAACGACGCAATCGTGGAATTTTCCTCTCTGCGTGAGGAGAGATATTTTGGATGTGACCAATAGAAACGGTGAACTCTTGATTTCATTTTCTGATCAGCTCACAGAGCAACAAACACCTTTAATGTGTATTTGAAGTGAGTCGAGGTCTCTGAGGTTCGTCCCTGCTTTCAGACACACAGTCCTGCTCCGTCCAGTCACGACTGGACGTGATGAAACTGATCTACACCCCTAAAATATACACACACTCTCTCCCTGCAGTAGTTAGTTCAGTGACTGCTGTCTCTGTCCATGGTGCTGAACCTGTCGGTCGGTTTTGTCCTTCGTGGACCTTAAAGTTAGAGTATGAGTGAGCATTTAGGAGCAAAGCACAGGGTGGATACACGAGATAAATCAGCTGACATGATGAGGCTTCAGGTACAACCTTATTTTTTTTACATAATTCTAATATTTTTAGAAATATATCCAGACATATCCAGTCATTTCACTTGCACATTTGCATTTCATAGACGACCGGACTGCTGGCCTTGGCGGAGGTCTGCGCTCCCTGAGTGTGTTTCTAGTTTAAACATTGAAATTGAGTTTAGTTAGAAAATGTCACAGCGGGCAGATTCTTCTTTCAGAGCAAATGTTTGTCTTAATGCATCAGAACTTTTCCATTTAAAGGAAGCAAACCTTCACCTCCACTTAGTGTCCAAAATGAACCTCAGACTGCTGAAAAAGGATCATTTTTTGACCCTGTGCTTCATGGCAGGATGCATTTCAGTCATATTTCATATGAACTCAGTTGCTTATAAACTTGTCCACTCATTTGTAACTTGGATTAAAAGTTGCATTTCATTCAGTTCAGGTGATAATTCATCGTTACACGTGTCACCTTTCATATTGTCAGCTGGGACATTGTAAGTTGTCAGTTGTATTTATAAAGACCAATATCATAATTCATAAATTTGTCTCCAGGGGTTTAATAATCTGTTCAGCACACGACTCTCCATCATTAAACCCTTGAAAGTAAACTGAAGCTATTTAATCACACAGTTTAAAGACACCCTGTGGAGTTTAGTTGGACACAAACAAAGTCTCTGTTCAGCACGACACTGTGGATCTTTTTCTTTTTCAGATTATTTCTTGGGGCTCTTGTTGTTTTTATTAGTGAATCAGCAGCAAAATGAAATGAAGCAGAGAGAGAAGAGGGACAGGGGACGATCAGCGTCTTCACACCAAAGCGAGTCAGATTGTCCTCATCATCAGTGTGTAAGAAGCATTTTGAATGTATTTACTTCCTCATAAAATATTTGGAAAACTTTTATTTATTTATTAGCTGCAACCAGCAGTTCTGTAAGTCCCAAATGAAGGTCGTGTGTGTTTGTGTGACAGTGGGAGTGGCCTGTAACAAAAAGGTGCATAACGTCTAAATGAATTCATGTAACATGACCAAAGTTATCAACCGTCTGTTGTAGAACAAATGTTAGAGGCATCCTTGGTCTCAGCAGAGAGTCTTTCAATGGTGCGGCTTAGCCCCGCCCTAATACTTTAGCCACGCCCCTTCATAACTTCTTGCCTGTTTGTTTCAGGCACTGGGAGTCCAAACTGGACTAAGCAGAGTTCATTTTTTATTGGTGACGGTTTATTTTGCCCCGTATACCGGTGGTCTGCAACCTGCAGCTCTTTAGCCGCTGGCCAGTGGTTCCCTGCGACAAAATGAATAACAGTTATGTTCTTGTAAACATTTTAATTTTCATTTATCATTGTTTTAGGTCTATGAAAAAGTTGAGACATCTCAAAATTTAATGACAATGTACTGTTACGGATTTTTGAAGTCTGAAGTGATCTGTAACATAGCCACACCCCCTTTATTAACTCAATGAGCCTTTAGTGTGTGTTTGTGCGGATGCATGTACACATGGATCATGTGCGTACGTACACCGCAGTAGCTGGAGGCAGATATAGCAAATTTTCGCCCGTTTGTAAATTTATTTAGCTAAAATCTTACAGTCTTCTCTGTCCTGCATTTGCTGGCATGTTGCTGTGTTTTTTGGTCCATTCTGCCACCTGTAGATCAGTGAAATAATGTGAAACCATCGTGCACGAAAACAAACAACAGAAGCACAATGCTGATTAGCCGTTTGTGGTGTAAAACTCCACAGGGAACCCCCCCGATGTGAGAGATCTGATCGTCTCCTGGTGCTTCAGATTGCAGGATTTCTCTTTTTAATCTGTCTGGAGTTTGACAAATTTCCAGATGCCTGCGGTGTAAACATTTAACCCGTTTCCAGAAGTCGTCGAGGCTGCAGCATCTGTCCATTAACGCGGCCTCGTCTTCCTGTCTTTACACCTGATGGATTTTGCTGTTTTCCTCCATTCGTCTGCCGCTGCTTTATTCTGACTCCACAGCAGCGATCGACAGAGAGAGAAAATAGGACAGTGTTAAGAACCGCAGGACCACATTTAAATAACAAATGGAGCTGTGAATGTGTATGCTAATCATTATCATAATTGCTGAAAATTGATGCTGTTAATGTAGATAATTACAGTCTTTGCACTTTCCACATTTACATATGTGTTTTGTTGACGAGGCTGAAATCAGTGGAGTGATTTTAGAGCAAATGAGAGTAAACAAGCCGCCTGGTTGATTCTGTCTCTCTGTCCCCTCCCTCCCTCCCTCCCTCCCTCCCTCAGACCCTCTCTGCCTCATTATTACTCGTTCTCTCCTCCTCTCTTTCTCCTGCTGCATTACAGTTTGTGATGTTTCATCCGTTCCTCCTCCTCTCTGACTGTATGTGTCCATTATTCTTCTCATAAGAACCTCAGAAAGGCTTTTTGTTTCTGAGTGTTAAGTGTTACAATAATGTACGTTCAGGAAGGAGAACGCTCTCTTCTCCTTGTTTTTCTGCTCTTCTGTAATAGTCAAAAAATAGGAAATGTGAATATCACTCTGCTGTTTGTCTGCATGGCACTTTCACTCTTTCATTTAGCTCAACAGTCTAACGGCTTTAAGTTCTGGTATGAACATACTGCTGAAGTTTGGTTTATTTCATGTTATATGTGTTTGAGAAGATCAGCATGCCCTTCAGATTTTAAATTTGTTTGGTTTCAGCTCAGGCAGGCTGCAGGAACATTTCAGGAGTTTCATCCTAACTGACAATAACAACCAATGTCTTGTCCTTCACTGTAAGTTGATCAGCTGTTTGTCTGTCAGCTGTCTGTTGATGTAAAGTTCAGCTTGTTAATCCTACAAACAGAAAATACACACAATACACACTCTGAAGTTGGAGTTCAGTGGCTCTCTGTCTCACTGCTGCTAAACTCCATTAATGTTTTGACATTAACTCATTTAGCAAACATTCAGCATTAATTTGAACTCTAATTATTGTGAAACAGGCAAACAAAAATGTTTTTTCCAGCCTGGAATATAAATTTCAGAGGACTCAGTGGCTGGACTGTTGTTGGCGGAGAAACAAGTATTTCCTTGTTCCCTTGTTTCATTTTATGATCTATTACAGTAAATATATGACAGATTTCTGCTTTAAAATGAGAAAAAGATGTGCACTTGTTAACATTTTCAACTCTCAGTGAAGGACAATGCACAAAATCTGCAACTTTCATTTAATTTGTTTTAATATAGAAAATGTATATATGAAGATATGTCTCGTATATCCTGGAAGACACTAAAATCCTGTCCTATCCTGGGACACACTAAAAAAGATATTATTTATAATTCATATCACCAAACCCTCGTATTGGAGTGCGCCCTGTTGTGTGACGTTGCTGTTGTTAAGAGCTTTTCACAAACTAAAAAAGTAAATTTTATTTCTATTCTGAGACTGACTGTTTCAGAGACATTAATCATCTTTTCCATGTTGTGACAACTGGGACAATAAGTAGAATTTTCGTTGTAGAATATCCCAAAAACATATATTTAAACCCCTCTTGTGCTTTTTATTCTGTTTTGTACCTGCCAGAGTCTTTATTAAAGCTGACAGATTCCTGTCAGTGTGTTACCAGTGTGTGTCTGCTGTCCATTAGAGTGAGAAAAACACGAAGCTGAAGATATTTTAGATCAGAGAGAGACACTGAACACTGTCCCCTCTGTCCTGAGAGAGACCGTCATCTGACCCCCGAGCTGCTGCTGCTGCTGCTGCTGCTGCTGCATCCATCAGCCTCTGGAGCCGCATCAGCCCGCTGGCCCGCGGCTGCCGAGGATGATGGACAGCAGTGAATTAGGGAGGGAAGTAGGTGAAAGGGCGTGGAGGGATGGAGAGCGTGTGTGTGTGTGTGTGTGTGTGTGAGAGAGAGAGAGGGATGACAGAGGAGAAAACAAGCAGTGCAGAGTGTGTGTGTATGTGTGTGTTTGTGTGTGTGTCCCCTGCGGGCAGCCTGTGTGCACTGCGTTGTGTCATGTTGGCATCGTGGCTGGCTGGCTGGCTGGCTGGCTGGCTGGCTGGCGTTGTGCTCGTCCCATCCTATTAGCTTGTTGACTGACTGCCCGGATCGTGCATCACTCTGCTGCTGCACAGAGCGCTGACTCTGGATTACAGCATGACAGCTATTATCTCACCTCATTATCCTCCTCACTTGTGATGATGAATTTCATCATCGCTTAAAAAAAAATAACGTGGGCTTCCCCCTGCCCGATGTGCAGCGCAGCGTTTGCTTCACTGCATTTGTGTAACTGACTCAGAGGAAAACTTGTGCAGTCAGAGTTCATCCACATGCTTTTAACGTCACTTTGGATTTCTGCCACAATCAAACACTTGTTTAAATACTACACACCGTGTTAGAACGGGTCTGTCCCCGATAACAGCACATTTAATCACAATATGGCCAAGTGCAGTATCCAAACCACAGAATCAAGATTCAAGATGTTTATTAAATACAATGATGTGATAAACTTATGCTGGAATGCTCCAATATTAAAACAAAAGTAAGTAAGAAACAGAAACACAAATAATAAAACACAGAACTAGAAATAGAATAATAGTAATAATGATAACGATAAAAGAAGAAAAATAAAATATACAGTGTTCAATAGGATGTGCATAAATAAAATAAAATTGAATTAAATAAAATACACTGTACTGGGAAAAACAAACAACAATATTGACATATACACTAATATACAGCAGATACAGCAGTGAAGGTTGCACAGTTGTAGTATCGCACAAACTTATATTACACATGAAGGTCAGATGTGTTTCAAACAGAATAATAATGAAGGACTGTAAAGCTGCAGTGATGCTCTGGTCTAAAAAAATCTTGTTCTCAAGATGTAAGAAAACAAATTTTTGGAATTGTTACATCCTCAATAATTATAATAACTAATTAAAACCAAACCTATGAGAAAAATGAACACTTGAGCAAACATCAGTGTGATAATAAGTAACTAAAATGACAGAAACTGTATTTGGGAAACATTTATTTGATGTGTACTTTGATTTTTTTTTAGTTTGGCACATGTCCCATCTGCTAACATGGAGTGGGAGGAGTTTATGACCTATAGTGCAGCCAGCCACCAGGGGGCGATCAAGATCTTTTGGCTTCATTTTTGGGGAGTTGTCATGTCGTCTGTCTTTATATATATAAATGGCAACAACAACATAAAATAATCATTTTTGATGTTAAATGTGTTCCAGTTTTTATTCTACATGCATAAAACAAAAAATATAAAACTCATTTTGCTGATTTGGTAAAGTCAGATTAATCTATATTTTGTTAAATGATAACAGATGATAAATGATACTACAGCGTTGTTGTTATTGAAGCCTGATATTTTTGTTCTTTTGCATTTTTTTTTTTTTTAATTAGCTACTCATGAATCCTGGAGTCATTTCTCACTTGAACGAGCTTTATAGAGGAGATTAAGTGTCTCGTTATACTTGAAATACTTAAGAAGCTTTTCTGCTGTGAAACAATAAGAGTCATGGAAATTCAAACACACTCAACACTGACAGTTTATCAGCTACTTCAGCTCAGAATACGTCCTTCTGACGTTCAGAGAAGTTTCAGTGAGAGTTTATTGATGAAAACACTCCGTCTGTCTGAACTGATGCTTCTTAGCTGATTATTGGTTGTATATGATGCTTTGTTCTCCAAACACTAAACTTTCATCTGTTTGTTCATTATTTATTGTGTATTTAATTGGGAAACAGAGACACAAACTGCAGCATAAAATCATTTTTCACGGAGGTTCAGGTCTAACCCATGTGGATATTTTGGGTTTGTCTGAGTTATAAGTGTGTGTGTGTGTGTGTGTGTGTGTGTGTGTGTGTGTGTGTGTGTGCATTCGTGTACGTGGGTGTGTCAGGGGGAGTGTGTGTTTGTGTGTATAAGCAGTGCCAGGCTGTGACAGCAGTGTCTTTGTTGCTCCTCTGCTGACTGTACCATCCTCCAATTCTACTCTGTTGACCTTCTACTCTCCCTTTATACTGCAGAGCCCATCTCCCTCCTACACACACACACACACACACACACACACACACACACACACACACTTAGGTCACTTTTGGGAACATTACACAGACTTACATTCATTTCCTGGAGACTTGTGCATTACTCACCCAGTGCTCACAATGAACTTTTTCCTGAGTCTTAAATTCTACTTTAACAACTATCGTACCTCACTGAAGTCCTTTTTGAACAAATATTCTATATTATAAATATAGTTTAGAAATGAATCTGGGTTATTAATTTGCTCATTTCTTCTTTTCATAGGAGTTTGAATGTTGCTTCATGCCAACCAACAACTTTGAACACATCTCATCGTAAATTCTATATTTTATTTTAAACACCATGATGGTATTAATGCACATGTGACACCTCTTTATTTGAACTCCTAACAATGAAAATAAAATGATAAGTTTCTCCACTGCCTCAGAATCGTCCCACATCTTTGTGTCGATTCCAATAGTTTCCACAGTTGCGGTTGTTTTACGTTAACAGGAGGAAGTGATGTCTGTGTTAGTGACGTTGCAGGATGTTCTGAACGAGGGAACAGAACACAGCTACAGACTCACAGACTGTCTGTGATGTTTCTCGTGAGACTTTCTGACTGTTGCTGCAGGAAATTTCAGGCAACATTTTGACTCATTCTGTCAGCAGGAGCAGCTTTGCTGTCAGGAAGCGATTGAGTCAACTTTTGATCATCTGTCAGACACAGTTACCTGTTTAACTTGTGGCGCCTCGCCATCTTTAAACTCCGGCTGACGTCTTTATCGTGGAAAAGAGGAACTGAGCAACTTTGATCAACAACTTTAAACAGAGCTGTGGACACAGAGACAGACACTGAGTCTCCGGTTTGTGTCGGTGGTGAATTGTGAGGCGGAAGGCAGATAACAACCAGCTTGTTCCGTCCGTCCACCCCGTCTCATCTTCCCCGCTGCTGCTGCTGCCGTATGTCTGACAGATGTAAACCTCCCCACCACCCTCCACACCACCGTCAGCTCTCCTCCAGCCAGCTCTAACTCACACACAGTACCAGCCTCCACCAGACAGACACTCAGCTGTGGAGACTCCTCCATCCTTTATGTGAAACTCTGCTCCTCATCTCACCATCACTCTCCCTGTCAGGGTTGGGCATCAAGAGCTGGAACTAAGTTGGTACCAGTTCCTGATTCGTCAGTTCCAAAATATTGACAAGCTCCTGGACAAACGGTGCTGTTATTGGTATTTATGTAACATAGCATACAAGAGTGTGTGTGTGTGTGACATTAGAGCTGTGAACGCAGCAGTGAATGTGGACAGTTTCAATCTTCTGTAACTTAACTTACCTAACTGACTTGTTTTGTCAGTCAAAACAAGCACAGAATTATAAAATATAAAAGTGCACTGATGAATGGCAAAAACAGTGACAAACCTTGTGTTCTGTTCTTCTTTGGTGTTGAGTCAAACTTGAGTTAATTAGACAAAATTACAATGTTGTGTAGAATTCACGTGGATTGTTTCAATTTGTGTTAATTGCAACTTCCTGGAGGGACTGAAGGAGCCCAAAATGACAATAATTATCATTTATTTGACATTGTTTTGTCTGGCGGAGCTATTGGTCAAAATGGAAACTTTGAAATGATTAATTGATTAATCAGAAAGTCCACAAAGTTTGCAACCCTAGCTGTGTCTAAACTTTAGGTTTATCTGTAGGTGATTAAATGCTTCGACTCTTCAAGATCCATTGGAGTTAGTGACAACTTCTGCACAGGCTTACTTAAGGTGGACTGACCTTTAAGGTGGACCAGGTCAGCTGTTCTTGATAAGTATCAGTCCTACCCAGCCCGACTCCCTGTCCCACCTTTTTCTTCGTCCTTTTCCTCTCCTCACCCTCTGTTTTGGTGTCTCCTCCTGGTCTGTCCTCCCTCTCTGCTTCTTCCCTTCAAGTCAGATGACGTCTCTCTTTGAATGTGAAGGTTGAGGTGTGGCAGGCGAGTTTCACATCAGTCAGGGAAAGTAAAAAGAGAAACAGAGCCATAGAGGGCAAAGAGCTGGATGGATGAAATGAGAACTTATTAAAGAAACATAAATTATCAAACAATAAAATAGAACAGAGTGGATTAAAAGGAGGAGATCTGCTTCTTCTGTTCTGTGAGCTGCTGCAGCTTCCAGCTGGAGTCAGAACAGGCCTCTTTCTTTATCTCCCACTATCTATCCATCACGCTCTGTCCAATTGATCAGGCTTTTAAGCGATCACTTTGCAAATACTCGTCCCTCTGTCTCTCTTCCTCTCTGCAGAGACATCATCCACTTTCTAACGCTGGAGCTTTTAGAGAAGGAACACTTTTGTGTCACGATAACGTTTTCTGTCTGTGCTTCACAACTGAATCTTACGGGTCACGAAAATATGATTATCTGTCAGATGTAGTGACGCCTCGAGTGTGTGTCCACTGAAATCTGCTGGCTGGAGTGTGTGTGTGTGTAGGTCATACATTCAGATGCTTCTGAACACCTGCATAATGAGCCTGTGTGAGTGTGTGCGTGTGTGTGTGTGTGGTGTCCAGATGGCCCTCTGCAGGCTCCGTGCAGGTGGACTCTCTGGGTGTCACCACACAGACTTATTGGAGATGGCAGGACACCTCAAAGACGTTAGAGGACACACACACTCTGCAGGAGGCAGGCTTTTAGTCTCC
>JAJHUR010101787.1:0-17513 GCA_027495735.1 Lutjanus campechanus | reverse complement strand
GTTTTTGACCTTGACTTATTTTCTTATGTACCAGATCACATTTCTGTTTCTTAGTTTATTCAGGGTGTGTAAGCTTGTCCAGCCTACTCAGGCTTTATCTATAAGAGCCCACTCTGGGAGCCAGAACACTGAAATTTGCATGTACTCACTCGGACAATCAGGACGAGCAAGGATGAGCTAAATATGGCGGATCCTGGCGGGCTGAGCCAGAGCCCCCATGGCTTTTTCGACTGCAGGGTGCTCCCCAAAGTCAGCAGTTGTGGGATTTTCTCTGCAAAAGAGACAGTAAGAACACGATGGCGAAGAGATTCACAGTCCCCGTCCTACTGCTGGAGGACATCCCTCAGCTCGTTCTTTAGACTTCACCGTTTCAGGTTTAATTCTCATCACTTGTGATTGATGAAATGGATGAAATTCTGATTGGTTAGCTCATTTGCTGGTGTCTAATGTTGGATACAATGGATAAAGCTAACCTCCTGCTGATGTCTCACACTGGCCATCTTGGTTAGTTTTTTTCAAACGGAAAGTTTGGCCCAGAGCTGCCAATTTGGTAAGCATTAACCAGTCAGCAGCTTTCAATCCGTCCCATTTTCTATCACCCAGAAAGGAGGAACCTCAAATGAACAAATATTAAAGGTAGAATAAGAGGATTTGCCATGTTCCATATATTTGGAATTCTTAGGACATCAAATAAAGACATTTTGGGTTGCTTAAGCCTCCCAAGCACAGCAGAATAATGAGAGAATAAGAAGGGGTAGAGGACAGGGTCTCTGTAGATGCAAGAGTCGCCACATACCTCTGGTGGGTTGTGGGTTGTGAAGGCTGAGAGGGATTATTTTTGTATGAGTCTTCCTATAGTTTTTTTGGGGAAAATCCTGCATAATTTGCCTTTAAATGAAATGTCTAGATGAGGTCACTATTATCAAATGTAGCAGAAGTAGGTAAGTAAGGTGGAAGGGCCTCTGTGCACACTACAGTGCATGCTAATTACTATAAAGTACGCACATACCCACATAAACTATTAGGCAAATGCTTATTCACAGTGGATTTTACAGTTGTACAATAGCCTCCAGTTACTTAGGCTATTTTACTGGGAAAGTAGAGGTCAAAGAGAAAACTGTCAGAACCCTGTGATGGTCAAAATGGCCCCATGATCAAATAGAGACTTCAGACTGAAGCCCACTGCAGCCACACTGCCTGCACTGTCTATACTTCTGCCCCTGGTGAGCAGTTAAATTCAGAAGCGCTTTTTAAAGCCTCAAACTTAACATTATATTTACTGATTTAACAATTTGGAAAATTTACACTGGGTTTTATACAATCATATATCATCTGACTTTAAGGCATGAGCAGGGCTGTTTCATATTCCCAGTCTCATTGTCAGCGATGAGTTGTTTTAAACTCAATCATCCATTTTGTATTTTCAGGCTAATCATCAGGAGTTTCTGTAGGCTGCACCTGCAAAATTTATGAGCCCTCAGAAAACTCTGGATATGAATTACAAGTGGATTTCTTTGCATTCTGACACTGCGAGTGTGGTGCTTACCGTGTATTTAAAATTGTACCCTCAGTGAAGACATACTTATCCATGACACTTGATTGGCATTTGCTGCCAAATAATTATTATCAACAAATTATGATACGCTGAAGTGTCGAAATGGAATAATCGATTCACTGCACGTACTCAAATTAGTTTCTGAAATATTTACACTTGGTGAATAAATAGGGACTTGATTCCAATCTGAATGCAGAGACTAATGCCGATGTAATGAAGCAAGGGCACATTTACCCAACAAACAGCTAAATTACATGGTATTTTACAATCCACACTGGTGCTTTTTTTTATTAAATCACTGCAAAATGATCAATTTCATCCCCCAGTGGAATGAAACATCAAAGTAAGAAGACCTCAATCACTTAATGAAAACTGACCTTCTCAGACATGGTTTTGCATAAAGCTCTGTTTAAGGCAGATTAAACCAAAGGAGAGTCTGTTTGCACCCAGGTGAGAACAGGCACATAAAGAGCAACAAATCTGCTGTAGATGAGAAGTTGTAGTGGATGAATTGGTGAAGCTCAAGACTTCCCCTCAGTGGGATTAGAATTCCATCCTAGGAAACCAAGAACTGATTGTTTTGTTTTAACTCAGTTGAGGGAAAGATTGTGGTTTAAAGAGCTGCAACAGTTAATCGATTAATCATGATTTGATTACTGAATTAATTATGAACTACTTTGATAAGTTTTTAAGAAAAAAAGTAAAAATTCTCACATTTTTAGCTTCTTAAATATGAACTTTGGGAAAAACAAGATATTTAAGGACATCATTTTGGGCCTTGGGAAACACTGATCAACATTTTTTAGAATTTTCTGTAATTTTATCGTTGAAACAACAATCAATTAATTGAGAAAATAATGAACAGATTAAACAACAATGAAAATGATTGTTATTTGCAGCCCTTATGGTTTGTCTCTACCAATGTGGCTATTTACACCTGAGTGTAAATAGTGTTGTTTGCTAAGGACACCTGGGTGCTTGTCTCTGCCATGCTAGGCTGTATACATCTGGGTGTAAATAGTCACATTGGCTGTTCCACCTTGGGTGCAAATATCATCTGTCTTTAACCATTCCCCGAGAAGCAACAAGAACTTGGGATAGCTCTAAATATTTGACCTAAAGCTCTCGAAAAGACACTTTTTGTTATTTTTAAACACCAACAATTTCCACAATTTATACTGCATTCTGTTGCAGAATTTAAAAGCCTGAGAAAAAGATAGATTGTAGCTTTTAAGACTGGGTATAACATTTAACACCATTTATCACACAGTATTAATGGACTGCCTTCAGCAAAGAATTGGCATGGCTGGTTCAGCTCTGAGTTTGTCTAGACATTAGTATAGACATTTTCTCACCTTAATCAGCAGACACTGGTCTCAGTCGTGACTAAATTATTCTCTTCTCCCACTGTATTGCTCCCTTTTTGCTGCAGCATTCAAAGAAGGTGATGGAGGGCAAGGTGTTGTACTTTGTACTCAGATCTCAATTAAAAATATTTAATCCAAATTCAATTAGCCTTGATGACCTAACTGTTGGATGCTGGATCTGAAAGCAGATGAAATGCGCCTGTGTGGGCCTCCATGTTGGTAAACAACCAGTTGTGTCCACACAGCGGCTATAAGCCTGCAGTGATTTAAGAAGGCAACTGCTGAGGAGTAGATAGTGAGAGTAGAGTCTTCACTTTGGTAAATATCTAAGAGCAAGTATTTTTCATTCATCCTTTCCTATCTAAAGGTTAGATAATATCTCACTGCAGATAAATCTAAAAATAAGCCGTTTTTATTTCTCCTCCTCACATCTAGAAAAGGTCAGCTTTTGGTGGATCTGGTCCGCAGCAGATTGTTGATTACACATTGTGGCGGTCGTTTTTAATTTTAAGTCTCCAGTTTTTTCATATTTTAACTGGTTCTTACTTATTTTCATTTAAAGCGACGCCATGTGACTTTTAAAAGTCAAAATGACACCTTGCTCCTCTCATAAATGAAAAGTTGAATTCATAAGCAACTAGAAGAGATCACTTGTGGCCCCCAAAGCAGCCAGTTAGGAAGAGTGAGAAGTCAGCTATCAACGTATGTGTCCACCAACCAGTTAAGTTACACTTTACATCCATGTCTGTCCAGACTCATATAATGTTTGTAGTGAAGACTGAAGGAATTTAATATGGGACTAACCACTACATTGACCTTTAACTTTGAAAGAATTTAATAAAAAGGTGTAAATGTATTTATTGTAGCAGTTTGAAAGTTCTCAATGTGTGATTCCAGTGAATTTGTGAGAAACGTCTTCACTTAGAGACTATTTTTACAGAAGAGCACAGAGGACTGATAGAGAGCTGAACATTATGATGTCACAGTGAAGGTGACCCTTGACTGGTTGGACATAAAATGCCATCACCTCATCATTTTATTCTATTAGATATTTTAGATATTTGTGTGTAGTTTTGTCATAATCAGTACACGAATTCTTGAGTTATGGCCAAAAATGTATTCAGTGAAGTCACAGTTTGCGATACTATTATGCTACGATTGAGCATTTAACATTATCGCATAGTTGCCTCTTGTGGCTACTGCAGTCGCAATTAGGTAAAAGTCCAACAGAGCCTTCCTGATGAGCCACAATAACATTAAGAAACTCTATTTAAAGGCATACAGGCAGAAAAAAGGCAGACATGGCCCTCTGCCTGTCTGAAAATGGCTGAAAATGTTTCCATCTCTATCCTCTGCTGTCTTTGAGAGCTACAGAGAGAGCTACACACACACACACACACACACACACACACAGAGGCAGAGCAGACTGAGAGAACACAACACAGAATGAAGCTTTTGCTTCAGCTGCATTCACACCAAATCGAGTGTTATGCAGAGGTGTTTATTTGTGCCTTAGAGTATAACCACTGTGAAAAAATCTGAAAATAACGTTTTATTTTGTTCTCGCTAATGCTGGTCCATCACGACATATCCTGCATTTTCTTCCTTGAAACAAACTTCTGTGGAATTGCAATTATAAACTGCTTTGTAGCAGGGAATACATTTTGGGGATTGGGTTATTGTAATCAAATACATATTACATAACACTTTACTGGAAGTATTAATTTATGTAGTTTGCAACAACTTCAACTCCTCCTATGAGGAGTCCATAACTGGATGTTAGTACATAACCAACAACAGAAATAAAAAGGCCTACAGTGTTGCTTGCCAAATAGTGATCCCACATTTATTTGTACTGGTAAGTATCAGATGCCATTGTTCACAGAGCTTACTTTGTCTTCTCTATCAGCAGCATTTATACCGATCAGCTTCATCAGACAGTTGTTAATAAGTTACTACTGTAGCATTTAACCACTGTCAGCATATCCTAATAGTCAAAAAGTTTAACTTGACATCAAATTAACGTACCAGATTCATAAACCAGAGTTTTACTAATATTATTTACCTTGACATTAATATCATACACCATTTTATACTTTACAATAAGACTCATGTTTTGTCAGTCATTAATGGTAGTTAATCATTAGAAAGATTAATCAGTAGTAAGCCAAATAGTGAGCCCACACTGATCTATGAAAACTATGCTTTTAACTGGTTTATAGTAGTTACCAGTGATTTATAAAGTGTTTACAACCTATTTATAAACCACAAGTCATCTATAAGGGTAGTCTCATTATGAAATGGTACCATTACATTCACATAGATTTAAGTCATTATCAAAAAATCATCAAAAAACAGAGGTTACAATAGGCCTCAGACTTTCTAGAGGAAATAAAACTCTGTGATTCTCTGAAAACTCATTGCAATGCCCTCTGTGTGCACCTCATATGGAAATGCACAGCTGTGACATCTGACAATTCATTGGAAAACTCACTCGCACTAAAAATAAAGTTCAAACTCCTCCTCCCAACCCGCTTGTTGCTGCACGACTTACTTGATACTTGTCTGGTGACAAGTATCAGATGCTTGAAGCCAATATTGCAAGTGAATCAGTGTTTTAAATATTAAAATATTTACACTGTGGATAAGCAACTTAGTCAAATATGTTCTCCAGGAATCTGTCAACTGACTTTTCTTCATTACAGTCAAATTGGCTAAAGTTATCGTTATTTTTGCTCTTTTTGGGGCGTGCTGAAAAGCTTGGGGAAGCACTAAGGATCAATATTTTCAGGACGCTTCCATCGCTGACATTTCCTATGAATATCATAGGGTTGTCTTGCAGGTCTTTCACTCTTATTGCATGCCTGAAAATATGTTTATTTATTGCAGCAGACCTTGTTTAGTGTACTTGTAAAATCAACACCTCCTTCGAACTCCACGTCTGCTTCTTCCTTTTCCTCTTTCATCTTCATCACATCCTCCTCCCTCTTCCCGTTGGAGGTGTCCTTGATGGCTCGCACAGCCCCTCCTCTCATGCGACTCCCGGAGCCTTTGCTGCTGTCTAACCAAGTAAATTATAGGCAAATTTAGGAGGCTGGTTAGCATGGGAGTCAGGTTCTGGGCTCGCTTGAAGACCCAGTGCACATAATTCATCAAAATTAACATCAGTTATAACTCTGCGGTACCATAAGCACTCCTAAATTGTTTGCTCTCTCCCACTGTCACACATATACACACACAAGCACACACACACTTAGTTCCTATTCCAATTCAGGAGCAAAGATGGCGTGATATGAGGGACTTTGTTAGAGTTACAAAGTAGTTTATAAGTTATAGTCTGGCACTGACATTATGAGACTCTCTCTTGCGAAATGTCAGACGAGCCTGATGTCAGGCAGCCTCATACATCAATGTTTCAGTGTTTACTCTCTCCAACTAAAACTTGAGGCTTCCTGAACATTCCTACCCCATGATAAAAGCAATACCTTGTTATATTTAATATCTGCTTTCTCTGAGCTATGAAGATAAGACTTTGGTATAACTTGCATTAAATTACTATACAGTAGTGGAGTGATAAGGTTGCAGAAGTTTGTCACTGTTTATTTTTTTCCAACATTTCAGCATCGTAGCTTCCCTGGCTGCTGCCTAGAGTGTTGATGTAACTTTCAATCAGCTGCGTCAATCTTCCTCCTTCCTCACACCATTAATATTTTTATTTGACACGCAAATACGCTCGTGCATCTGTCATGTTGATGCAACCTCTTTGGAGTCAATTTCCGAGCACACATTCATTTCAAGTAAGAAAAGTGAAACTTTTCTCCATGTTTAAAGCATGGCAGTTGAAATATTCATGTGTCATCTTACTTTAATCGTTGTGGTAATGGCATTTTTATTAATACTAGTCAAAGATATGGCATAGGGTGTGAAAATATCATATAAGCTCTGTTCCTGCAGGATGTAGATTTTGAAGCAGGGGGTGTTTTGAAAGATTGGTTAGCTCAAACTGCATGGTTTGGTCTACTGAAACCATTATTTGGTCTTTAGTTATGGCTAAGGTTCAAGGAACAGCAGTGTCAGTCTGTCAGTGCACTACTTTGGTCCAGAGTGAAATGTCAGGCTGTTCTCATTCCCAAGTCGTCAAATACAGATGTTTTGTCTCACCCTTCAGTGACTCATACAGACCAACAAGGCATCCTTTAGCAGCTGTATAAGAAGCACCAGGCTTTCAAGTTAAATCAATGGAAACCCATGCACGTCAGCTGATGTAATGTAGAGTGAGAAAGTCTGCACATGGAGGAGGTAGATTAGCTAAATTCACAAAATGTCAAAAGAGTAAATATTCTTACACCTATTATTTTCCTTACCAAACAGAAAAATACAAACATGCACCTTATAAATTTGAGTTTCTCTCTTCTACTGAACTAAAACAATCTTAATTGCCTTCATCATTACACACACTTGTTTAAAATTCAGAAAAAAAATAAACAAAACTCACCACTTTACACTACTCCAACAATCACCAACTCTAGTTTGGTTGAAGTAAATCCTTAATTCACAGAATTTGACTTGTTCTTTAGATCAGTGGGTGTGTAATGTGCTGCTAAATGAAAGTCTGTCACGAAGTAACAATTCTCGCCCGTTCTTTGGAGGCAGACCATTAAATTAGCAAAATAAAATGACAAAAATTGCACCAAAAATTGCCCATAAAAGAAATCATCGATGGCCAACCACAGGTAGGCAATACATTCGTCCTTTCTGGCAGTGTCTCATACGGACACTAATGGCTATATATACCTTTATATACCAATAAATAACATGCTTTTCTGCTCCTCTTGTGTTTCCAAACTTACTTTCTTAACTTATTTATACATTTCCAACCTTATGTAATGGAGAAAAAGACAAAAGGGGACGGAATGACATTTGAACCAGAAATGTTGTGGTTCATTAGACCATAGGCCCCTATGACTTTAAACGGGGAAATTACACAGATAAAACTCAAAAATTGCATAACATGAAAAACCGAGGAAACGAACGACCTTTCACCAGTGTTACTTGGAAATACACAGTTTGAGTGTAAAATATTTACTCTCAAAGACAAACTTTTGCTCTCTTTTCTTCATTCTTTGGTCTTCACTTGCATGAACAGACAGCCTTAATGTCCTGCCCTTTCTGCTCCATTTCACAGCTTTCTAAATCCACATGTAGTTAAGGTGCTCAGCCAAAGTGCCGCCATCATAAAATCCTTTTATTATGTGGCCTTTGATAGTAAATGTGGTTCTGCAGTAGCCCACACAGACTGAATTTTTCAAAAATATGAAGGCAGCTTTTGCTTTCATACACCGTTTGATCTCTGTGAACCTTGTGAAATGTGAACCAACTCCATTCAAATGACAGTTAACCACTTGAGGAAGGACTCCTTACACTAAACCTCAGCTCAGTCCAGGAGATGGTGGACATAAGGATTGAAAGTGAGCAGTCAGTTTAATCTTTTGTAGTTTGAAATAGTGCTGGCGAAGTGGTTAGGTGTCTGGGACACTCTGACGGTAAAAAAAATGTTTTGTCTGTGTTTGTAACAGCCCGGTTTCCCTCTGTCTTGCGGTCACGAGCGCCAAAAATGTGGTTTTGTTCAGGAACATCAGGTACAAAACAATGTGTGTGAGTTGTTTATAGGTCTCATAAGTGATCAGCTATAAGAGCTACAGTATGGAGAGTTGAGGGGAGAACTGTTGGTTCAGCAGGCTTCCTCAGCTAAGTGAATTAATCAGAGGTGAATACACAGAGCAACAGCCCGCTCACAGACATTTACTGTGCGAGCAAAGTTACGATCTAACTTTATAAAAACATACCATCAAAACCTGAACCCTAATGCAGTCTTATTGGCCCAACAAACCGTCTTTCATGGCCACTGATCAGAGGTCTATGAGGACTGTATTATTTATGTCCTCGTTAAGACTCACTGGCTGTAGAGTGCAGAGGGTAGATATCCAATAAATCGCTTTTTTATATAAGTTAAACACTTCTACTTTCTCTTCTTTCACTTGCTGCTCCAATTTGCTTGGAGTTGAGCTTGTCTCGGGGCATTGCATCCAAATTAAGTATACAATTTAATCACCTTCTGGAGGCTGTGGATATTCTAACAAATTTCATGACTATTTGACAAGTACTTGAGAGTTCAAGAGTTGAATTGCCAGCCATTAACATCCTCAAATCTACCACCAGCAGGATGAAAACAATCGTGTACTTTGGATCCAGCCAGATGGTCATGTTTACAGTGTAGCAGGGCTGTACAACATGGGAAAATAGCATGATAGTATCAAACAAATCATTTTCGAACATTTAGGAAATAATTGCTGAGAGCAGTGATAAAGTTACAAAAAGTGAGTCACTGATATATGTGGTAGATGCAGCCTGTCCAGAAAAACGATCGTCTAGGTCAGCTGTGCCAGCAGACCCACCCAGAAATGGGGTTCGAGTCCTGTGTGAAATAAAAAGTCAATGTGGACTTATCTAAGTTTTAAGTTAGTTACGTTTCATTATGTACGTGACTTCCATCACATGACATAGCTAACATACTTATTTTAACCCTCAACCGTCAAGTCTCAAACCTAGCCAAGTAGTTTTGGTGCCTAAACTTGACTAAACTTTGACACTTTTACAACATTAACCACATGTTTGATGAGTTATGTCATGTGACTAATGTAACACTAACATAAGTCACATATAAGGGCCGCTAAGCCTGTTGCTGCTGGTACTCCCCGCTGGTCGTATTGTTTTGGAAGTCACTGGCAATGGACAGTCACTATTCAGTCACATAGGCATGAGGATGTGTTGTGATAATGCCATATGCTTGTGAGATGCATCTCTGCCATCGCCATCTTGCTCCTGGGTTCTGACACCTTGAAATGCTTGAAAACGCTAAACATCTGAGTTGCTTTTGAACGCCCCAACAAAAGAAATGCCAAAACCAAGCAACAGGGAATAATATTCCACAGATGAGAAGTTTACAATACAATACTGCTACGAACATGGTGAATTTATCATAATCTCTTTCTTTTAAGTAAAGTGAATATTAAATCAAACTAAATCATGTCAGGTAAAAAAAAAATAGATGAACATATTTAGTAACTAATACATTAAGAAGTGCTATTTCGCTGTATGTGTTATTGTGATAAAGAATAGTAAATTATCTATCTGATTATCTGTTAAATCTGTTTCATCGCACCTGACATACATACATGTACATACAGATATAAGACCACTAAATCACCTCTACTAGACCTAATTATCAATTTTTCTCTCCTTTGATTGAATGCTGTTCTTTGCTTTAAGGGTCCAGTTATTTGAAAATGACAGCAGACTCCAGTCTTGCTGTTTGAAATTTGGTGCTTGGACAACACTTGTGTTTACATTTGATCACAGAGTTTGCCTTTAAAACACAGACCATGCAAACATGACATTCGCTGACAGAAGATTTATTTCCTTTTGTTTTGATTCCTCTAACTTTAAATCATTTCACCTCTCTGCGGCCTTTTTGACCACCTTTGATTTCCTCCTTCGTTACCTCTACCTTACCTCTCTCTGTTTTATATTCTCTCCAGTGTTGGTGAAGATCCCAGAGGCAGAATGCTGGAGATGTGCAGTAATGGCCTATTACAAGTCATTTCTCACACACAGTGTCACTGGTTCCCAGCTAGTCCTGTCATGCAGTCACTGTGTGAATGAAGCTGCATAATCAACAGAAAATAGCCAGTTCTACAGTGAGACAGTGAACCCAAGACACAAATAACACATATAAACACACACAAACACACTTGCAAGAGACAGCTCTTCTGCTGAATTTGTGAATTGGATTTTTATGATTTCTCTTGTGAGCCAAGTCAAATAATCCATTGAACATTCATCAGCCTCACCAGGAAAACAGGAATAAATCATTTTTATTTGCCAAATCTAAGGAAAACTGGTCATTGTAGTTCCTCAGAGAGGCCTAGGATAGAGGAGTCTGTAATAATGCCACACACCCTTTATACTATTGCTTAGAAAGTAATATCTAAAAAATAAGAGAGAATATAAATCTTCATGCATGCGTGTGTGCACGTGTGCATGCGGGCATGAGTGCTAATGAGTTTCTCTTGTGAGCCAAGTCAAATAACACTTCATGCAAGTTTCAAAAAAACATTTTTCATGGCTCCACGCCAGTGACAGCTGTTGCCACAGACATTATGTTTTCAAGTCATCCCATTCTTGTGACCGTGATATCTCAAGAACACCTTGAGATAATTTCTTCAAACTTGGCACAGATGTCCACTTGGAGTCAAGAAGTAACTGGTTGGTTAAAGGTCTAAGGTCACTGTAACCTGATGTCTGTGCCGTTCTTGTGAAGGCGATATCTCAGGATCACTTGGAGGGAACTTTTTCAAATTTGGCACAGATGTCCATTTGGACTCAAGGATGAACTAATTAGATTTTGGTGGTCAAAGGTCACAGCGACTTGACTAAACACATTTCTGGCCTTAGCTCAAGAAGTCATATGCTAATTATTACAAACTTACACACAAATATGGTATTGCAGAAGGCGCTTCACTACCTGTTACATGGTGGGCATCTGCACTGACTACACTTTCCTAGCTATGATTTCTCTTGTAAGAAAAGTCAAATAATCCATCGAACATTCATCAGCCTCAGCAAGAAAACAGAGAGAAATCAGTATTATCTCAACTGAAGCAAAATTGCCCATTCTAGTTCCTCACAAAGGTCTAGGATAGAGGACTCTGTAATAATGCCACATACCTTTCACACCCTTGCTTAGAAAGTAATATCTCAGAAATGAGAGAGAATATAAATCGAAAGCCCCCGCACACTTAAGAGTCTTATTAATTATTCATTTGTTTTCCCCTGTGTAAATGGAAAAGGCAACATAATCAAGGCTCGCACAGATTTGTTTAATTTAATATTGAAACCTCATCTTTACTCCGGTTGCTCTTTCTCTTCTGTCTTCCCACCCACTTGGTCTCCCTCATATTTATTTCTTCATGTTTATTCTCTTTGTTTCCTCTCTCGCTGTGCAACTCCCCCGCCACCGCCGCCGCCCCCCTCCTCCTCCTACTCCCCTACACACTTTAGATGTAATTGAACTCTCATCAGCACACAGTTCAGTTCATTTTTAATAAATAATTCACGTATTTATAATGGGTGACATCCTCCTCTGGTTTCAATTACATCTCAGCTGACTCTTTTCTTAAGGGAAGAAAGGAAAAACAAACAAAAGCAACTATTTAAAAATGTTTACGTTTCAACGACTCAGGCACCCCAGACCCCTCATGAATATATTCAGCAGAGCCTGCGGGCCACTACAGTATCACACTTACTCAGCTCTTTAAAGATTTACTGGTGATAATTGCTGTCATGCGGAGCAGGATCAAATAACAAACAGCTCCGATACCGGAGCACAAGAGCATCTCAAATCAACATAACAGAAAATTTCATCACCCGTTGCAAATTAACATTATAAAAAAAACCACAATCACCTAGCTTAAATGAACATCACAAAACCCCATTATCAAAACGAATAGAGAATCAGCACTGCAGAGTAAAATTCAACTCCACAGAAGTCATTGCTTCTGAATTTAATTTCCTTCACAGTCCTGCCTTTATGCGTCTCCCTCCTTTTATTTTCTCAATGCCTGTTATTAAATACGCACCAGTCTGTCATTACACAGTCGTATCGGTGAAGGTACATAGCGAGGCTTTATTAAAGTTCCCTCCACACTCTCTGCTCAGGTGCATTTTCTATACAAATTGGAATCTGCTGTAGTGGAATACCATTAAATTAAGATGAATAATTGCCTCTCACTTTTCAGCAAGGGAATAAATGACTTTCAATGGAAAATTAACTGTATGGATAGTGACTGGACTCAAGACATCTTGTACTTGGCACGCTTTTCCTACGCGCTGTGGCAAGAATTGACAACCTTTTAGTCACATTCGATCTGAGGAAAAACCCATATGTAGGTGATGTACGCTTGAACAATGTAACATCTAGTCAAAAACTTTTTTTTTTTTTTTACCTTTGTCTGGAGAGATATTATCAGGGTGTTTTACAGTCTTTCTTCTGGTTTCCTCCCGGGGTCACAATTCTCCTCTATTTCTCCCAGTTTATGACAACTTTGTACACCTTTTTGTTATCACCATGAGGATCTACTCGGGGAGACCCCCTGAAAGATTTCAGGAGGGTCTTTCTGTCACCAAATCTTTAGAATTTTTTTTTGTCACTTGCAGTTGTTGCTACTAAAATGTCATTTAAGAGCTTACAGTACTTATTATTTAAATTGCTAAACATGTATTCATGAATATGAATACAGGAAAGTATTGCTGTTTCTTCTTATATTGCACTTGAATACCTGGATGTCTGTGGGAAGGTCATCTTCCACGGGTGGCACTGCTGCAAATGCTGCACTCTCCTTAATACAATCATGCCTGTACCTCGTCTTCCTCAGTGAGTGAGAGAGAAAAAATGTACTGAGTACTGAGTGAAAGCACTTCTCAAGCAAATTTCAAAATTCCTGGAGAGAAGAATTCCCATTTCTTACAGAAGGTTTTACAGGAAAGGGACACTTTTTTTTCTGAGAGCAGCCTAACTAATATGCCCTTAGAAAAACATTTGTAAAATGTTCCTTTTCTGTGTTATTGTTATCAGATTTGAAATTTTACTAGGTAAGGCTAAATCCTGTCGTCCCAGCTACTAAGTGTGTTATAGGTCTTAAAAAGTCACCAGAGTGCAAGACACTTTACACTGCATCTCACCAAAATAGCCTATTTCATACCCAAAATAAAGTTGTTTAAACTCAGATCTAAGTAGCCAATTACAATACGGATGAATTTATTTACATGTTGTCAGATGACTTTATGATGTGATAAATGGTCTTGGTGCAGCAGTGAGGGGACTTTATGAGCTTCGATCCAATTACATTTTTATTAGCGTTCAATTTCCTGAGAACAGAAACGGCAAAATCAATGAGAACAACTCAAGTGTGGGTTAGGAACAAAGGAGGTGACTTAATTGAAGTTCAACCTGCTGAGGCCAAGCACAGTCCCTGGATGATGGCTGCAATGTGCAGGGGAAAGGAAAAAGAAGAGATGGCATTTCAGTGTGGGTGGAGACCATTTTGAAAATTACCTAAAAGGCTGGTGTGGCTGCATGCCATTTTTACATGTACTGTAAACTGTGTTTACAGGTTTGCCGACTTTTCTGGACGTACTCCAAAGGTGAAATGAAACAAAGCACGCTTTTGCCTCAGCTTGTAAGAATCTGACAGTTTTTTTTCCACGAAAGCAGGCAAGAAACACCACATTATACATATCAAGAGTTTACATTTGATATGGACAAAAACATACCAACAGAAATCCTACAAAAAAGTAGCAGAAAAGTATATTCAGCAATACCGTTGACACGACAGGTCACAAGCTCTGATTTAGTTTCTCTGTTTTGCTGCAGACACTTGTGTTGTGTTCTCTGGCTTTGTAGGGCAGAGTTGCACAGTAGATTAATTTTTGACAGTTTCTGAGAAGCATTACAATGCTATTCATGAATTCAAATCCCATTCTGCTGCAGTATTTATTTGCCAGCATGTAAAATGTATTTCTTCATTATTAATACACCTGCTTGACATTTCTATGAAACAGTGTAATGTTGTGTGATTATAATCAAGCATAGCAAAAGGGCAGAGAGGTCACACTGACAGAGTACTGAGAATGAAACTACTGTTGTTAAGTACTTTTTTTTTTAAAGAGGAGAAAATGTTATGTTGACATCTGCTTGGCCCTGTAATTGAAAAGAAAATAACACTGTATGTTCGGTGGTAAACTCAAGTCAATTATAATATGTTAAAAGCATTTATGGAGGAAATGATATACTATTGTAACAATCTGCAATGGTCTTTTGCATTCATTTGGTATGAATAGTTGTCTCTGCCTGTCATGTGCCTGGACTACAACGCTTTTATGAGTGATGGTGTATGATTTTATACAATGTGTTTTTCATTCCATCGTGGGTCTCTTAACACTGTATCCCATTTCTGCATATGTTGTTATGCATAACAACAGTTTCGACCTTGTATGTAGAAACTTGGATGTAATATAACAACATTATTGATACTTAGACATTTGACAGGACAACATTTATTCCATCACAGCAACATTTTATTTCAAAGGGGGTTTGATGACCATATTATGATACCGGTCATAACATTTATAAATGTTTATGACCGTTTTCATTGAGTGTCAATCAGTCAGTTTTGTCATTTTAATGCAAAGTTATTAGTTTGTTATGACAGCTTGACATTAAACAAGCCAATAAAGAAACCTTTTAGCTTTATGTTTTAACATTACATTATACTGTCATATGTGATTAGTTTTGACACTTGAGACCTTCATAAGTGTGTCATGAATGTTTTCCCTGGCCTTAAGTAAAGTGGTACCTTTTGAAATTGTCATAAAGATGTAATTAAATGTTATAAAATATTATAAAAGACATTTACAGGCTATGCTCTCTTGGTTAATACCAAGTTGTAATAATACGTAAATGACTGAATGACACTTAATTACAACAGTCATGAATATTCATAAAGATTCCTTCATGTTCATGACAGGTGTCAGATATGGTTATGCAGTCTAATAACAGTCTTATGCACACTGCTTCAAATAAAGTGTCATAAAGTGTTAATTTTGCATGATCCTAAAATATTTTGGACTCTTAACTTGCATCCATATTGTTTCTGCAACTACTTTGTTATGTAAGGCTACCAGTAGTTATATCTTTGCTGTGGATCTGTCTTTGTGGCTTGTGATAGTCAATTTGTTATAGATCCCATCCCACTGCGTTCATAGCTAAATTGGAAAAGCCAGGGTTGACAGCAAATTGATTACTACCTCCATGAGACCTTTTTACCATGACTGAAGCAGTTTGGTTGTGTAAAGCCAGATATTGCAAAGATAAGATAAGCCCAAGGTGTTGTGACAAGTGACACAAGCACAGAGAGACAGCAACAAAGACTTTTCAACAGTATCACCCACAATCTCTGCCGCATTGGTATCCTCAGAGTGCTGAAAGACATGTATTAACAACCACAGGCTTTTGGGTAAACCCCCCAATAACACCAGTTCCAAACATTAGTCCTCTACAACTAAAAGGTGTACTGAGGAGGAAGAAACCAAAAGATGTAAAGAAAAAAAACACTTTATTTGAAGGGGTGTCATTACACTGTCATAACCATGTCATACCACCTGTCATGAACATGAAGTCTTTATAACATGGCAGGCCAAGAATAATGGTGGCCATTTTGTTGACAGGGAGGATAATACTGAGGTGGTTTTCTTGCTGGATCTGGCTCCTGCCACCAAAGAGCTGAGTCAGCTAATTAGGTGGCTCCATGGCAAACAAAGCTAAGCGCCCATTAGCCAACTTTAGTAACAAGTAAATTAGCAAACCGTTATCTGTCCATCTGGTAACTTTGTAGCTGTATCACCTTGGTAATGTACTCTGTTGTCAAACTGGCCTTACATCTTTTCAACAAGTACAAAAGTACCTCTTTATTGGATGTCAATGAAAATATTAATGACACACTTATGATGGTGTCATGATGGCCAGGGTAAAAAACACACATAAGACAGTAATGTAATGTTAAAATATAAAGCTAAACAGTTTCTTTATTTTTGATGTCAACTTGTCATGACAAAGACACTGACAGGTTATGTTGTCTTGGTAAATGTCTTCTTGTCATAACAAAGACGTTTTTGTTTCACAGGAAATAAATTTGAAGGACTTATCCAAAGTAGTAGTACATGGACTGAGACAAAAAAGTTTTTTATTCTTCAAAGACTAACATTTCGACATATACTATATCTTCATTCACGTCAAACACACTGGAGGATCACATCCTCTTAAATCACCTCCACCAAATCAGGCACTGATTCAACTCAGAACGGAAGTATAGGGAGGGGCTGTCAACACCAATTACCTCAGAAAACAAGTCCACTTTATGTAACAGATAACAATAAATTACTCCAATCAAAACTGCTCAGATCACAGAACAAGTGAGCACCTTATCTAAATATATCATAAATAGATAAAAATAGGACACTTGCAAGACATACCCAACAGCTCTACAAATAGTTAGCACATGTCCAAAGCCCCTGATGACTACAGAACAAACGAGGAAGCTTACGTCGCCCGGATTGGCGTCACCGGGGCCCCACCCTGGAGCCAGGCCTGGGGTTGGGGCTCGCAGGCGAGCGCCTGGTGGCCGGGTTTGTGCCCACGGGACCCGGCCGGGCACAGCCCGAAGGAGCGACGTGGGCCCGCCTTCCCGTAGGCCCATCACCCGCGGGAGGGTTCAGAAGGGGCCGATGCGATGTGGTTTGGGTGGCAGTCGTGGGCGGGGGTCCCGACGACCCAATCCCTGGACACAGAACCTGGCTCTGGGGACATGGAATGTCACCTCGCTGGGGGGTAAGGAGCCTGAGCTGGTGCGGGAGGTTGAGCGGTACCGGCTAGAGATAGTCGGGCGCACCTCCACACACAGTCTGGGCTCTGGAAC